>JAHWFP010175002.1:1482-42684 GCA_023313725.1 Lithobius niger
TCACTACTATTTAAATTATTTAAATTTGGGTCACCATCAGCACTAGCGCTCGCTACTGAATTATTTTCAATTTCAGTCACACTGCTGTAATTTACAGTAACTACAGGTGTTTTGCTAATGACATCCGTCTTTGGCATATGCCTTACAAGTTAAGTTTAATAAAATTCAACTACAATCCTAATTAATTTGCAAGATTAATCATGGAGCACTCGAGACTACCGATTTCAACTATTTAATTGAAATAAACCCAGTTTGACTGCAGCCTACCTGTAGTATGAATTAACCGCTTACAAATTAATTTAAAGGGACTGGGCTTTTTTAAATGTTTAAACGCTCAACCTTAATGATACACTTTACAAAACATCACTTCTGGCCTTAGCCTCAGTACAGACCATATTTCACTAGTTTAACGTAAACCCTACTGTGGTAAATTTAAACACCGGCACAAAACCTGCCTAAATATGGGACAGGCACTATCGAATCTACTAGTTCAGCGTTTCTCAAAGTGTGGTCCAGGAACCGGTGCCGGTTTGCGAGCAGTCAGGTGCTGGTCCGCGGCCACCTGGATAAAATAAAAAAAAAAAAAATAAACTGTAAACGCTCAGATAAACAAACGCCCACTACTACCATTTTCATCAAAGTTTTAGTTATTCTTACATTCAGGTAAACACCCATCCTTCTAATTTAAGCAATGAATGAGAAAGTAATGCTACTCTTGTTGTAGAAACAATACCGCCAAAAACTACAATCGGTAAGGATAACGTAACTCGCTGCAATTAGGTATAGCAACATGCGCTTCTTCCCCGGCATACTGCCACTCGTGTTAGCTTATCATTTGTGCGCTCCAGGCTGTATATGTTGGTGTCTAAAAGCGAATCCAGTGGTTAGTAAGCGACAAGACGAATTTGAATTTATTTATTCAGGATCCCTGGCCAAATGCCGCACGCCCCGATACAGAATAACACCACCAACAAATAAAATTCACGGTGACGAAAACGACCGAAATTTCTTTACTGGTTGACTTTAAACAAACAAATTTAATGGTTGTTTCTTTATAATTTGTTGTAATTTCACATGAATTTACGACAATTATAAAGCTGAGGCTAGTTAAGCCATAGTGAAGGAGTGAAGATAATTTTTGACACAGCATCATCACTTGCTTCTTTCTACATAAAAGTTAAAGCAGAATACCCTGATCTTTCTGATAGGCGGGGGAGGGGGGGGGAGAAACCTTGATTTCGCTATATAAATTTCTGTTATAAATCGAAGTTTCTTCACCCCCCAGTTCACGTTATCCACCAAGGTGACGGTCCCTAGCGCCACGAAAAAAACATTTACCGGTCCGTCACTTGAGAAAGTTTGAGAACCGCTGTACTAGTTAATTTAGCAGCGCATTTTCATGTCATTCAGGTTCATAGTACTGCCTGTGAGACACGCTAGTGCGTCGCTCTAGGACACTTACCATTGTAAAATTTACCTTAATAAATTCAATTCCCATTTCAGTTCTAGTAGTTAAGGTACTAAATTTAATCTACCACGACAAAATTACACTTTTTGAAAAAGACTAAACTCTGATAGGTTTTCAGAGCACTAATTTTCATTGCCAAAAGGAAATATTTTGCCACTAACCATAAATTTGAAACACAGAATGATGTGGCTGAAGACCTATCAAGTTAAGCTTTAAAATTAAATTGATACCATAGTAACGGCTCGTTGCCAATTGTAATCTCTGTGGAAAACGAATCTCCCACCCTCGTCGCCAACTGTAATGTACTTTGACAGTACACTGTACTGCGTGGGTAACTATGGCATAATCAATAACAAGGACACAAGTGTTGTGTAAGCTACAACTGAAGAGAGACTGTTTACTTCCTGTTGTCAAGTGGTTATTTACAGGTGGTTTAGTCATGTGACAGGAAGTATGGTATGATAACTTACAATAAACATAGCTAGCCTAATAGTGTTGGTTATGGCAATATGGAGGGTTAACAAAAAGGAACCTATTTTGAAAGCGGCCATTGTGGTGCCACAAGTAACGACACCACACCAATATTGGCCTTCAGGTTGTGTACAACATCTTTAATAGTGGTATCAGGTCCCAGGCGGATAACAAATATTCGTTTTAGTTTATTGAACCGTGGTGGAACCGCATTCAATGAGTTGGGTTCAGCAGTATGTTTCTAGATGGCAGGTTGTAGAGGTTTAGGTCGAGTAAAACGATTATCTTTTTGTGGATTTTGGTTAACGGGACGGTCAGTAATATTAGCATGGCTTACAGATGGAGCTTTGCTGCTATCCACGGCATTTACACGATTGTTAGCACATTTTCTCTTTTTATTTCTTTTGAATTTGGATCCAGGGGTTGTCAGATGAAATAATATCGTCGGAATCGCGATCGTCGCTTGATTCACTAGGAACGAATTTTGCGTTAGCATCAAGTTTAAGAATGTCACTAAAAGTAGTAAATTCGGAAAATTTATTCGTGTCAGTGTTCACATTTCCAGCAAGCGGAGTAACATCTTTAATTCCATTTTCAAGATCGTCATTAAATACATTTTCATGTTCGGCATTAACTTGAGACGCATCGCGTAGCCGCAGCGGCGAATAGGTTTCAGTTTCGCTAACTGTGGCGCTACTGCCGTTAGCTATAACTGTTTCCGCTTCCTTCTCCACATCCGGGTCACGAAGACCGAAGTATCATGACGTCGGCTACACGTGCAATCCCTGGGGGGGGGGGGGGGAACGATTCCTCTCGATTAGTGGCAATAGTTTTAGTATTAGTACAGGGTATTTACAAGGTATATAGAAAGTAGGTGCCTGACGCTCATGCACTGCCTCCGTTATTTTGAAGGCTGTTATTCCACTTTTTTTTTTTTAGACGCTCTTTGAAACCAGCATCTAAAAGGAACTGGATTGAAGGGTTAGACGGTCTCTGGATATTCGTCAGCATGGCCTTCTCTCGGATGTAGTGTTGAATAGCCAGGGATTCGAGGCCTCTCAGGTGTGAGTCTCTGCTCGAGTGTGAAATGGGCAATGTTTCAGTTCCAGAAAGATACAAACGACATCACAGTGCACCAGATGGACACCTCGCACCACATTCATTGGGAAGGAACTGAAACGTTGCTCATTTCAAACTTAGACTCACACCTGAGAGGCCTCGAATCCCTAGCTATTCTACACCACGTCCGAGAGAAGGCCGTGCTGAGAATATCCAAGGACCATCTAACCCTTCAATCCAGTCCCTTTTACATGCTGGTTTTAGAGAGCGTCTAAAAGAAAAAAGTGGAATAGCGGCCTTCAAAATAATGAGGCAGTGCATGAGCGTTGCGGACCTACTTTGTAAATATCTGAGGCCAAGTTAACGCCAATTTCGAATCGAATGGACTGAAATAAGTGGTAGTGTTTGAAGTTTTTATTACGAGCCTGAAGATGATAGTCGGCTAGGTTTTTCCATCCACAGCAGATCTGACCATCAAAAATTCGCCACGATTTGTTAAATCATTCTTGCCTGTCTGGAATCTTGCAGAAGTTTCAATTAAATTTGTTATTTTTGCACTGTAATACCCGATACCGCCTCATTCATAAGTCCTGGAGAAAACCGAGTACCGGGGTACTAAGCTTGGTACCGGCACTGGTTCAAAAATTTCTTGTATCGCCCAACACTTGGTGTGGGCATTTACTCCACCATTTCACCATTTTGAGATTAAAGCATTTTATGGGGATGGGCGTTAGCTTCAACTGGGCATTTAATACATGATTTACGGTACGTACAGTCGGCACCGCTTGCAGACATTAAAGGGACATTACCGGCTTCTTCACACATGCGAAACCGCGTAGCAATGTAGGCCTGAAAGCCGAAGCTGCGGATTGATCTGTGACACAATATCTGCCGGCTGGAAGACGCATGACGTCAGGCGAGAATCAGCATACTCGCACATTGATAGCGTAACCTTAAAGAAACCAACACGGCCGATCGATCACGATTCTGCGAATGTTATAATACTAAGTGGAGCGAAGCGAGACCCAAGCCAAGTGAAGCACCGTTTTGAATACACTCAAATGCGATCTTTGTAATCGCATCACGCAATAACCACTGCATCAATCAAAACTAGGGATCGACCGAATCCGAACCGGATCTGAAGCCGATTTTTAGGATTCGGATTTGATTCGGATTCGGTAAAATTTTCCAATAACTTGTCTAATTTTTGGCCGATTTCGACGTTCCAACATACCATTCGAAACTTTTTTTTCGCCAGCTTTCCAGTGGATCTAATTTTAAATGGCTACCATAAACCGTTCAGAAGTTATAATGGAAAAACCAATGAACAAGATGCAAAAAATGTGTACGCAAGTCTTTTAACATTACCCAATTTACTACTTTAGTCCGCTAGAGAGAAAATTTAGTCAAAATTTGAGTCATAATTTCGGGAATAATGTTGAAAATTAGCTGGACATTAAAAGTGCCCTCGTGAAAAATGAGCGGTAATTTTCATCATAATTCCCGAAATTGCGACTCAAATTTTGACGAGAACTTTCACAGTAATGTAACGAACGATGTTTCCTTAGAAAATTTAGTCTGTAATAAAATGCAAAGGGCTGAAACAACCAACAGAGGTATTATTTTGGATTTGGTTAGGATCCGGATCCGATTCGCCAAATCTTAAATTATCTGGATCCGATCCGGATTTGGTAAAAGTAGATTCGGTCGATCCATAATTAAAACCAGATGTGACCGTTGCTGGCCCTGTCTGGCTTCTTTTCGGGTAATCTGATGAAGTTTGGCCTGCTTTTTATCTTGCGGAGCAACTCTGCTGGTGTGGTGATGTCCATCATTACAAAATTAAACTTTAGCCTGTCCGTCATCTGGTTGATGATCATCTGGACTTCCTTCTCGGGCTTCATGTGGCACTCAAGTTTGTTTATATGCTTGTGTATCTTGTGGACAAATTCTTCGGGAGATTCCACGAAATGTTGGCGAGTTGCTAAGATATGAGCAATTCTGTTGTCGTAAGATATCGGCTTCTTGAAGGTTTCCCTCAGTGTGTCTTCAACTTCAACCCAAGTCGTCGGCTTCTCTTCCATAGACTGCCACCAGTTTCTGTATTTGCCGCGAAGACAACTTCGAACGATGGTTTGCACGTTGGCTGGGCTGAAACTCTTACCTGTCAGTTGCAGTGACGTGATGTCCAGCCATTCAGACAGAACTGAATTGTCAGTGAGTGGTTCAGGCCTGAAATGAATCGAGGTCGTGGCAGCAGTAAACTGTGTAGTTAGACTGGCTGATTCGCTCTGAGTGGTACCTGTGTACACCATGCTGTTATTATTGACATTCATTGTGGTGCTGTTTGGGATAAATGCTTGTTGCACGTGTGCTGGTGTATTATTTGACCATTCGTTACTACGTTTGGCAAGGTGACAGTATTATTAGCCTGGATGTTGCTATAATTGACTTCCAAATTCTGAAAATTTCTGCTCAATGCATTTAAATGAGTGGTTTGGATGTTGCTTGGTAGTGCTTACAGTAGGATCAGTGACACCTGTTGTGGTTAGGTGGGGCAATATTATTAAGCATTGGTCCCCCAGTCAGGTTATTAGCTAGTGAGTCTCGGTTTTGCACTTGGCTGGATGGAAAAAATTAGAAATTCCCATCTGAATCTTGGATTAATTTGTAATTAATTAGCACTTCATCATTAAATTTTATGATAGTGTCTTGAAATGACACATTTCCATGCTCGGGATTTCTACGTTTGCAGAGGGTGCTAGACAGTTGCTCAGCGTCTGGATGTGTGGTGCGCTATCTGCGGCATGCATGGGAACAGTGGTGTGCATGCGCGGTGCGACAGCGTCGACTGCAGCTTCGTTTGTGACCTGAAAATTACTACCACGAATATCCTGACATTTACTTTCAATGAGCACCAATTTGCGTTTGAGCTCTGCAATTTCTTGCTCTTGCAATTTCAATTTTAATCGCTTTCCCTTTCGATTTTAAGTTTGATTTGGGCAACGTGGCGATTCCCGAGTTATCGATCGTATTCAATTTCTGTGTCATCTTGACGCGCCGTCGTGGTGCGTCCTCTACCAGCGTGTATTGCAAGTACTGCGTGGTAGCGTCACCATCGCTTACGGGAATACGATCCATAGTTGAGGCTAGCTCAGCTAAGTTTAATAGATTGCCATGGCTGTCAAAGTTATTGAAAACCTGCTTATCGACACTGAAAGGGTTCGGGAATTGCAAGTTGCCAGTCGGGGTAAACGTGAACGATAGTTCATGGCGAAAAGTCGATTTTAAATTTGTGATTGCAAGCAATTTCCAAAATGGCGTCGATACGAAAGTAGTGCGAGCTCTTGTGAGTGAAAGGCGTATTGATTCGCTCTCGGTGCGTAGGCCAGAGGAATTCCGATATAAATTCGTTAATTCGGATCGGAACTCGAGAAGAAAGTTAAACATACATTAGATGCTTGAAAATGATAAGGGGCATGCATGAAATAGCATCCGATCGCTCATTAACACAGTTCTTTTGCATGAAAACTTCGGGGATTCCTGGGATTATTTTCAGGAGAGTAAGAATACAACGCTTAATGGTTACGATCGCATAGGTGCTGCGGTCGCCTCGTGGTGAAATTGAAGCTAAGTTCTCGAGTTTACAAACACAGTTCATGAAAAGACTATAAAATTGCAATTTTCGTGTTCACAGATGGTTACGGGTCTCTCCAAAACTCTTAATTGAAACGATCTCACCTCTGATTTTTGTACCTTGACGATGAGTCTCGGTCCACATTGTTGGTAACAAAGGTCGGTGTCAAAGTTCAATGCCTACTTACAAATTGTCCGATCATTACCGATTTCGATCTTTTTTCCTGAGGGTGCCAATTATTGAGGTTCGCTGGTCTTTACTAGGTCCACGCATCGTCTGCCCGAATAGCGTGACCGCGGTGAGCAAAGGAAGATGATTTAAGGCATCTTTTTAAAGTTAAAGTCGTTTATTGGCGGAACCAAGAATTTATAGGGTGGGAGGAGAATTTGTGACTCTAAAAAGTCCTATTGAAACACGTTAGATTCGTCCCCATTAGTTCAAGCCGAGTTTTCAGAGGGCGCCACATGTTCTGTCTTTTAATTTTTGCTCATTTTTCAGCCCAAATCTAAAGTAAACTAAATTACAACTAACCTAGGCTAAATAATAATTAAATACAAGCTAGTTTCGTTTAGTTTAGTTTAATTTTAGGCTAAAAACTTAGTAGAAATTCCCACATAAAACACGTGGCGCCCTCTATAAACTAAGACTGAACTAATGTGCCTGTATCTAAGGCGTTGCAGTATGGGTCTCAATCACAAATTCTCCTCCCCAA
The DNA here is from genome assembly GCA_023313725.1 of Lithobius niger. Classification (NCBI taxonomy): domain Eukaryota; kingdom Metazoa; phylum Arthropoda; class Chilopoda; order Lithobiomorpha; family Lithobiidae; genus Lithobius; species Lithobius niger. The sequence continues at coordinate 8,830 of JAHWFP010175002.1, forward strand.
CCCTATAAATTCTTGGCGGAACTGATATAAAGGTCAAATGACTCTGGCGAAGCCATGTTGGATCTCTCTATTCCCCAGAAGGTCGCATGACCTTCGGGTCCAGCGAGTGTGCTGCACTCGCGCAAAAGAGAAACGGACGGTGTTGGGATACGGGGCTGACGTGTGCCATCCCAACAAAATCAAGTATTATTTAACCTAGTTTATTTTCCATTATAGAAAAAATTATTTGTGGTAGTATTATTTTCATGATCTCAGTGGTGGCGCCACAGGGGGGCAGGGGAGGGGGGCGAAGGCCCCCCCCTCCCCCATCGGGGAAGACTTGCCCCCCTGTCGGGGAGTAACCGAGCTTGTCGTTGGGGAACAGCCGGAAGACTGAGTCCAAACAACGACATAAAATACGTAACAATTTGGGGAGGAAAAGCTCAAAATAGAGTTTGCCGTTTTGATTCAGTAGTCCTCATCACCTCCATATTTAAGAGCTGTCTTAGTTAATGCAGAAACGTTATGTACAAAACAAAAGTTGTTAAGGACTCTAGTTAAGTTTTCGTTATTTGAATTCGTGATACCAATGAACTGAGCGAAAATCGTGTATAGTAAGTGGCTAAACTGAAAATTGATTTGTTGCGTTAGACCGTCAACTCCATGATTTTACAGGCATCTTAGTTATGAGGCACGTTTGGGATGCCAATGTCTTACCAGTTATTTCTAAAAGGAGAAGGCCCGATTTTAAAATCCCAATGCACAACACGAATGACGGCCAACTGTGTGTTCTTGCTATGGTTAAGTATTTTTCAAACCTAAATTATTCAGTGTTAGTTAACGTTAATTTAATAATATTTAAAAAAAAATTAATTCATCAGTTAATTTAATTTTTAAATAAAATGTGTAAAAAAAAACAAAATTTTGGTCACAATTAGGTTTTTACGACCTCTCATGCTAAAGAATGTTTACAAAAAACATCCGACATTTGCTTAACAATGTGGTGCAAACGTGTCTGGGAAAGCCCAAAATAGGCCCTCAAATAGCGTAAAATGCTTCAGCTTCCGGGGCTCTGCCCCGGACTCTGCTGGGGGACCTTACAGCGCTCCTCCACACCCCCTAGCTGGTTTCGCCAGGCCCCTGCTAAAGTAGTACAAATATAAACAAAAAATGTTCGTTTTCTTTGCCCCCCTGTCGGGGAATCATTGCCCCCCTATCTGGAGTTGGCTGGCGCCACTACTGCACGATCTACACCGTATTATTGCCCTTATCAGTGTGTTAGCTGCTATATAAGCTTATTATTTTCTGTATTTAAAGGAATTTTCAGATTTTGAATTGCAAATTGCAGTGACTTTCTGCGTGTACTAGTATTTGAAATATTGGGTTAAATAAGGTTTATAACTAAATATTAGGTTAAAACCTAGTATTAAATCATGCCTAGAACTAGACAAAATCCTGCTTGAGGCACGGTGCAGGTTTCTTCAAGGGGTAGACCTATTAGAAGGCCCTCAAATCGAGGCGATTTTGTAGAATTCACTGACTGTTCAGTTTGCACTCCAAATCTGGATAATACTAACTAGCGGAGTTGCTCGCTTCGCTCGCTCATTCCGCGTCGTCTCGCTGCGCTCGAGGAGATTTCTTGCTGCAACACTTATGATACTGACAGACCTAACACATAAAAAACTACCAAGCAAATTATAAGAGTATAGTATACGATATCGGTTATATCGGGAGAAAATCAATATTATTATTTTACATCCAAGGAGGTCAAACAGTTGAGGAGGTTGTCATGAACAAACATCATGCGGGTAAAAAAAACTTTGACGTTAGTTTTTCAGGTTCTTTCGCTTATTTGAGAGTGATAATATCAACTTACAGCGATGAAAATAGGCCTATTAAAAGCGAAATTGAATTATCTTTCGTTTGATCCTACTCCCATCTTTGTAGGTGCTTTGGTTCCAGAGGAGTAGAGGTACAAACACGCACGCACGCACATCATATGATTTTAATTATGTAGATACTACTCCAGATGAAACCGATACCGTTGATACCATAAACGACGCAAATGATGCATTAAATTTACCACCACTTAGGCGAGTTCAGTCTCGTTCAACAAATCAAAATAGAGGTAACTCTAGGGGTAGAATGCGCTCCAGATCCCCACACGATAATCGTGTACCACGGGATACTCAAGTAACAAATAATTCTCAGGTACCACACAATTCTCAGGTACACCCCAAATAACTGTCAAGTATTGTTGAATTCTCAGGTTCAGTTTAATCCAAATGTGCCATCAAATTTGAATATGCCATTAAATTCGAACGTTCCATTAAATCTTACATTATCACTAAACCCTCACGTGCCATCACATTCTCAAATGCAAAATTATGCTCAAATGCCAGTTAACGTTCAAATACCGTTAAACACCCAATCGCATAGTCATTCTGAAGTGCCACTCACTCGTGGTAATAAATTCCCAAATTCCACCGGATAATCACAGACCGTTAAATGTGACGCCAAATCAATATAACGGACAGCAGTCAAACAGTGTTGACGAACATTTGGTTCAAAAAATTTTAGACCAGACTTTAGCTACTTGTTTGCAAGCGACAAATGATAATGCTAGGCTAGCAAGCGAGAGTCAACTCGAAGTATTAAAAACTATAGCTGAGTCATTTCAAATTATTCAAAACACAGACCCACAGGAGAAATCTAGGCTTTGGGAAGAACTACGCTCTTGTTGCTTATAACGAAAATAACGAAATAATAAATAGAGAAAATTACAGGCTTAACCACATTTACGTAGCCACGCTTAACATAGCTACAGACGAAGAAGGTGATAATAACCTTAAATCTACATGGAATTGTACGCCTAAACAACAACTCGTAGATATTCCAATCTCTTTATTAGGGGACATGGTAATTCCACCAATTTGTGAGTCCAGAATTACCGGAATTTAGCATTTTCCATATCCCGAAATCCAAACATGAGCATTTGAACCCGAAAACGGTGAATTTTCTGTACGCCTTATTCACAGTCTTGTTAATACAACTTCCACAGGTATTATTCCAGTAATATGTATCAATTTTAATGCTTACGACGTAGAATTAAAAGCGGGTACTATCCTATGCACGTACACAACTGCTATTATCGAATACGAGGACGTAACTTCCGTAGATTCGGTAAACTCTAAATTAACCACCACAAGTCCCAATGAGAAACTCAAACCCCAAGTTCCAATGAGGTAGCTCAAACTACAAATCCCATCGAGATATCTCAGTTGCAAGCCAAACGGAGTGAAAGCTCATCGGAAGAGACAGCTAGGGTACTAGCCGACGCTTCCAAGCCTAAATCGTAAGAAGAGCTCGATGCGGAATGGAATATAACGAAACATAAGTTTGTATTTCCGGATTTAAAGGCACATAACTCCCTCCGGTATATTTTAACAGTTTCACTCGATACATTACCGGAAATAGTTTTATATAAACTGATTTACCTTTCATTTGCTAGTCTAAGGGTACGATGCAGATGTCAGTAGTGGCGCGTGAATGTTATTAGGCTTGTTTTAAACGGCTCGGTCCGAGCGGTAAATAACTCCCGCCACATCGCTGGCAAGCCGCGGCCCTGGAGGAAGGATTATTAATCCTTCGCTCATGTTTGCGACTTGGTCGTACGATGTGTCACGTTGCAGCGGCCCCGAAATGAGTATGACTAATGCCTAGAGCAATGCGCGCTGCGGTCGTTTGAACTATATTTTAGCGTAGGTGACGCAGAGTAAAGCGGCCAGAACGGAGGGATTTATGTGCCTTTAAGTAAGGAAAAAACTGAGGAATTCCTAGACATGTTAAGAATTCATCAGGATTCATTTTCCACAAACGATTTTGATCTTGGATGTTATGAGGGATACAAAGTTCCTATAGGTACGGGGAATTCTCAGCCAGTAAGTTCCAAGATGTATCGAGTTCCCTTTCACCAACGTGAATTATTAGATAAATATCTTGACGAAATGCAAAGAGTATAATTAAAGAAGGAAAATCTGGATGGTTATCTCCATGTCTCATGATTAAGAGAAGGCCAACTGGTTATAGAGTAGTCATAGATTTAAGGGATCCAAATTCTGTTGTTGAGTGTAAGCGTTCCAATACCAACTGTGACAGAGTGCATGGCGCACCTAAGCGGCGCTAAGTATTTCACACGTCTAGACTTCAAGTTTGGATTTTACCAACTTAAAAACTAGCGGATTCAGCTCAACCTAAAACGTGTTTCTCAACGAATTCTAAGACATATTTCTTTAACCAATGGGCCAATGGGCCTTAAGACAGCTCCAGCTGACTTCAAATTCTGCGCACAGCAGATATTTGCAGAGGTACTAGGAGCCTATTGTACCGTTTATCTTGACGATTGTTTATTAAGTAGTCCAGATCTTAAAACTCACATCAGTCATGTGAATCGAGCACTAGAACTAGTCTTTCGTTCCGGACTGAAACTCATCATTGAACAATGCAAATTTGCTCGAAAGAAAGTCAAATTCTTAGGTTTTGTGTTAGAAGAAAACGGGACACAGCCTGATAGTGATAAAACAAAGGCTATGCAACAGTATCCTACGCCTAAGACACCTAAACAAGTACGCTCATTCTTGGGTATGATAAATTTCTATAGAAGGCAGAGATGTCACAGGTCTTGTCTAAACTCTCAAGGAAAAATTGTAAATTCATATGGGGCGCAGACGAAGAAACAGCGTTCCAGCAACTAAAGCAGGCTATGGTAAATGCTGCAACATTGAAGCACCCCGACTTCTCTAAACCTTTTTCTTGGAAACAGATGCAAGCGGCGTAGCGATCGGAGGATGTTTATCTCAGTACCATGGAGGAATAAACTACCCTATGGCCTACACTTCTCGAACCCTCACTGATGCGGAAAGAAAAGAGACTACTACAACGAGGGAAATTTTAGCTATAATTCATTGTATAGATTCATTTCGTTGTTATTTACTAGGTAAGATGATTTCTTGACCACGGATCATTTAGTAATTTGTTATCTTTATTGTGCCTCATCTCCCCCCCCCCCCCCCAACTCAAAAGAACCTTGCTTCAATTGCGATAATATGAATTCATATTACGTCATAAATCGGGTCGACTTCTAGCGGTTTCCGATGCACTTTCTCGTATAGAGATACCAGTCGCTCCGCTAGGTAGTCAATTTCCTGACTGGACACGACAGCACCTAGCGGCAGAACAGAGAAACGACCCATACCTAGGCGACATAAAGCGCCTTAAAGATCAGTCATCAGAAGATCTGATTGACGCTTCAAGTAGAAGGAATATCTTTTACAAGGACTATGACGGAATTCTGTATAGAATTCTGCTAGCTGACCCTTCTAAAGGTTGGATGCATAATTTAGCACAGATGTGTATACCAAAATCTCTACGCAACTATTGTATCAGAGATTGCCACTCAAAACCAGCTGCCGGCCATCGCGGAGCACGGAGAACTAGAGATTTAATAGAACTACATTGTTATTGGCCTAAGATGTACGATGACATCGCTCATTACGTTAAGACTTGTCAGGTATGTCAAGCTTGCGTTAGGCCTACCAAGCCACACAAGGCTACGCTAAGGGCTTACCAACAGAGACCAGGTTATTCGTGGAGCCTGGATCTCATAGGACCTTTGAACAGAAGCGTTCATAACAAAGTCTACATAATGACCCTAATCGACGATTTTAGTTGTTACATGATTGCAGTCGGAATTCCCGATAAGAAGGCTGAAACTATAGCTAATAAGTTGTCCTCTCATTTTATTGCTAGATATGGAGCACCAGTCCAACTAAGAGGAGACAACGGAATCGAGATAAATAATGCCATTGTGGCAAGATTAGCAAATTTGTTCAATATTAAACAGATAAATTTCACTCCAAACACATCATGGGTCGGAGGATCCATAGAAGCAGCAAATAAAAGAATAGAGACTGTCATACGCAAAATTTCAGCTAGTTGTCCTGAAAATTGATTTGAATATCTCGAACTAGTGACGATAGCTCTGAATGCATGCCCTAACTTTGCTACACTAATTAGCTCACACTATTTACATCATGGGTCAGAATTCAGACTACCGAGTGCACTAGCTTTCGAACCACCAAGCATTTGCTACGATAGTAATGACACCATAGTTCATCTAGAGAGTAGACTTCAAGCAGCGTTTGAAGTTGCTCGAGCGTATAACTAGAAAGCAGTTAAGAGACAACAAAACTTTAATGATCGCACAGCACGCCCGTATCGTTACCTTGTGGACGATTACATGCTTTTACGCGACTTCCTACCAATTAAGGAAATTTCTCTGAAATTGCTTCGAGCATGGACAGGTCCTTTCAGGATTATGGAATTCGTAAACGACGTTATCGTTCGTGTTGTACATTTCTTGGATCCACTTAAAGTTGTTCGCGCACATGTAAACAATCTAAGACCTTGGTTCCTAAGAATGAATAACCAACCTATTCCTTTCAATGGACCTACGGATCTGGAACTTTCAGAACGTGTAAACCTCGCACTTTCCCCCTAATTATCAGAAAAGTGGCTGGTTTCCAGTGTGTAAGCTAAACAGCTTATACCGGCCGATTAATTATTAACAGCATCAAATATCACAACAATGGCAAACAAAAGAAGGGAGACCACACAAGTTGTTTCCGGGTTAATTTAACTTGATTTATTCAAAGTCAAAGTGCAGGGTTAGGGGTTAGATTGGTTCCCTCTTATCCCAAGTTAAAGCACTCTTAGCTAATGAATGCTATTATCGTTACTGGGACATCCTTGCCAAAGTTAGGCCTGTATCTTAGTCAAAATGAGCTAGGCTAACTTTCCTAAGTTCAGCATGAATTCAATTCAATAATCAGAGTTCTACTTAGCTTATAAATGTTGTTAGGTCCTAGAGTCAGGAGCTCTGTGGCAGGCAACCTCTCTGCATCTGAGTTGGGCTGGAGTGAGAAAGCTGCTCTAGCCTTTATACAGGGTGTTCGGAAATTGGTGTCAAATATTTTGAGGGTCCGCTGTGTGATCAAAGATAAGAAGAAAGAGTCCTATAAACATGGGTCCGGAAATGCACCAGTCTTTAGTTACAGCCCCCCCCCCCCCCAGGTTTGGGGTAAACAGTTCTTAAATACCTCGTAATGATTCACCGTTTCCATTCCAAACTAAGGATATGTGCCATATCATACCTGGTATTTCAGTACTTCATAATACAGTATTGGGTCACACAACTTATCAGAGGGAGAGGTAATTTTCTTATGGGGGTGGGGATCAAACGTGGGGGAAGAGAGGAGTAACTGCTTTGGTCTTGTACTTTAATGAAACAAATTGTAGAAAAACACATCGTGTGATTGAAAACAATCGAAAGTAGTACTGTACTTTCTTTCATTACGTGTAAAGACCAAGTAGGTTACATCGTTTTCCAAGTTTGTGCCCCCCCCTCCAAAAAAAAAAACAACTACTGTACGTACATCTCTGTGGAGAGCACCAAACATTATCAATCGGTATCCTCGCCATTAAAAGTGAGGGATTTAATGTGTTTGTTTTCTACTCTTCAAGCAAAGAAGCTTAAAACGTAAAAGTGGGGGAATCCTTAGAATTCGGATGATCACTTGTTTCATTGGCCGAAGCGGCGAGAACAACATTACTGTACTCAACCCACACATTTGAATTTGGTTGCTTATTTGTTTGTTTGTTTGTTGCCTTTGTCTAACGCTCCAGCTTCCACAAAAATCATCGCATAAACTTGGTTTTGATTTGGAGGTAAATCTCCACCTCAGATTCTTTGTAGTTTTAAGTGTTAAAGACAAAAATCCTTGAAAACCCAACTTCTAAAAAACAATAACTTAGAAGTCTTAAAAGTTACATTACAGCGGGCAAGCTCTGCCATTCATTAGTTGCTATCCCCCTGTTACGATCTCCCTTCCAGAATGTAATAACATTTATTGACAAAAACAACAACGTTTGTGATGCGAAAAAGTACTGTAATCACAAATTCAAATTGAACATTCGCATATCTGTACAAGGTGACCTTGAACACCATTTGGAGAGTCCACATTTCGGGGTTGACAGACGACTTCTTGTTAATACAGGGGTTTGTTAAATCACTTGATGACTTAAATCTAAAGGTGACATTGTGATCCTTTGTTCACGTTTACTGTTCGGTAGTTCTCTTCCCTAAGTATGGAGTATCCAGACATCGAACTGGCAGACATGCACTACATGTATGGTCTTGCAGATGGAAATGCATTGGAAGCACGACGTCTCTACGCTCAAAGGTATCCAGACAGGAATTTGCCATGTGCTAGAACGTTCAGTCGTATCCACCAGCGCTTACGGGAAACAGGCTCATTTGGGAGACGGACATCGGATGCTGGAAGACCCAGAACTGTGCGAACTGTTGGAAGACAGAGTTCTCCAGCACATAGCAGAAAATCCATCGGATAGCACACGACGCATTGCACGCAGAGAGGGTGTCAGTAATTCGACGATTTGGGACATTTTGCATCATAACCTGCTATACCCCTACCATTTGCAACGTGTCCAAGGTCTTGGCGAGGCCGACCTTCCACCACGACGAGCGTTCTGTGTGCGACTGAATCATGAATGTGGAGCAGACGCTCATTTCCTGCCGTCTATCCTGTTTACAGATGAGGCTGGCTTCACACGTGATGGCATATTCAACTATCACAACAACCATCTTTGGGACCATGCAAATCCGCACGAGGTACAACAATCTAGACATCAACAACAATTTAGTCTAAACGTTTGGGCTGGAATTGTTGGTGATCATTTGGTAGGGCCTTTTTTTCTACCTCGACCCCTAAATGGAGAAACCTACCTCCATTTCCTCCAGTATGACTTGCCCCAACTACTGGAAGACGTTCCCCTGGCAGTCAGGACACGAATGTGGCTTATGCACGATGGTGCACCTGCTCACTTCAGCCTTTTGGCCCGACATTACCTTGATGGAAGCTTTCCTGACAGATGGATTGGACGTGCAGGCCCAATAGCATGGCCTGCTAGATCTCCGGACTTAAACCCGTTAGACTTTTATCTTTGGGGACACTTAAAGTCACTCGTGTACAGTACACCAATTCCCAATGCTGATGTACTTCGCCAAAGGATTGTGGATGGATGCAACCAGATTCGCACAACCCCTGGAATCTTTGAACGGGTTCGTCGGTCCATGGCGCAGTGGCTTCGGAACTGCATCGAGGTAGAGGGGGGTCATTTTGAGCACCTACTATGATAAAACGCTTACGTTTAGTTTGTTTTCCGTCGTATTTATCTTTTTGAGTTGCTTGTCACAGAATGTTCTGGAGAGGAGGTCTTTTGCGGATGCGTATTGCAGTTAATTGCAGCAGAGCCGCAAATGCAATGATACTCAGTAAAACTTTGAGTAGCCATCTTCTGTTTACTTAATGATGTTTCATTTCTCGATTGTTTTCAATCACACAGTAATGTGATACGATGTGTTTTTTCTGGTATGTACAATTTGTTTCATTAAAGTACAAGACCAAAGCAGTTACTCCTCTTTCCCCCACGTTTGATCCCCCCCCCCCCATAAGAAAATTTCCTCTCCCTCTGATAAGTTGTGCGACCCAATACTGTATTATGAAGTACTGAAATACCAGGTATGATATGGCACATATCCTGAGTTTGGAATGGAAACGGTGAATCATTACGAGGTACTTAAGAACTGTTTACCCCAAACCTGGGGGGGGGGGGGCTGTAACTAAAGACTGGTGCATTTCCGGACTCATGTTTATAGGACTTTTTCTTCTTATCTTTGATCACACAGCGGACCCTCAAAATATTTGACACCAATTTCCGAACACCCTGTATACCTCAGCAGCTAACTGTTCCAATAGTAAAGGTAGAGCTGAACAAGTTGGGGCTCGAACTCGGACTAGTTCTAATATTAGCAATGAGGTAATGCTCTGATCTATAAGAAGTATCTGGATAGCTGATACTTGGCAGCTGGCCTGATGTGCAAGGCTGAGACTAAACTGAGCTAAGCAGGGATGCTTAGCGAATATAAGTTATTTTATTAATTTAATAGCCAAATGAACGTTATAAAATACAAGTCGATTTAAAGGAAGCAAGATCAGTGATTGATAGAGTATCGGTAGATACCGATATATCGGTATAAATTAAAGGATTAAGCCAAATGCCATATATTTACAACGTCCTTGCTTACGTAATACTCGCTTTTAGCCCCTCATGGGTTAGCAAATATTCCCTTAACATTAATTTATACCCTGTATAAGGAGAAATTTGAACGTGCGTCTTGACAAAACCACCCGCCAGATTTCTAGTCTGCTTGGTGTCTTGGAGAAAAATCTTAAATATGATTATCTGTTGGTATTAATTCAATGGAAAACCCCAAGAATGAGTAAGATTACCCTGATGCACGTTCCTATTCCTACTTATCTTTGACTAATTTAATTCTTTTCCTGGTCTAGTGAATTAATTTCACTCTGATTTCGGACAGGGGATCTGATTCTGAGTGCAATGAGAGTCTTATTTTATACTTACTCCGTATACATTACAGATCATTGACACTTTTCAACATCATATTTTATCGGAATCAACTGTTTCTACTGAAACAAGACATATATAAATTTCATTCGATTCAATAACATTTCCATAGTAAACTCAATTTTCATGTCAATAATGCAATTCATAGTCATATTTTCATGGTCATATTCATAATCATAAATTCATATTCATATATTCATATTCATGATCACATAATCATAAATCAAACATTTCATTTCATGCACACTAAGTTGGCCAACTTTTCATGCAACAAGAAAAAAAAACAACAAACCAATATTTATGATTTCCATTTTCTTATAATTCAACACTGTGTCGGCTCACATGAGCTCGTATATTTGTTTGCGTACATGGTATCTATCCTCCTTTTTATTTTTTTCATTTCAGGCCACTGTTTATTAGGAGGCCACACTAACCTAGGAGTGTTGCAACGTGTTTGGAAGTTATAGTTCCACCAATTAAAATATATAACTAAAAAAAAAATTCATTTCACTTTTCAAATGTTCTCGGAACTGTATTGTTCATAGTTTCACCTTTAATAGTCCTGAAACTTCTTTGAACACGTAACTGTTCGCATATTGTCTTTCAGTGCTTTTTGCTAGATTCTGCCATACTGATTATCCAGTGCGATTCACATCTTTCCACTGAGAGCTCAACTTAGGGTTCAATGATCATTTTCAATGCAGTCGTAGTTGTCCAATTTTAAGTACGATTCTGCTGCAATTTTCGTGATTATTTTGGTGTAACCACAAATGTTCGGTGAAATTTTGCTGCTTTTCTACAATTGTTGTGATTATTTTGGTGTAACCACAAATGTTCGGTGCAATTTTGCTGTTTTTCTTAGTAATTGCTATAATTGTTAGGCGCGACCATAATTGTTCGATGTTATCACTGCGTTTGCTTCAAACACCACAATTGGTCGTTGTAATCATAGCCTCCGCTACAATTACTATTGTTGATTGACGTGACCACAATTGTTCGATGTTATCACTGCGTTTGCTTCAAACACCACAATTGGTCATTGTAACCATAGCCTCCGCTACAATTACTATTGTCAGGAGGCTCCTGCTATTGTTGATTGACGTGACCACAATTGTTCGATGTTATCACTGCATTTGCTTCAAACACCACAATTGGTCATTGTAACCATAGCCTCCGCTACAATTACCAAAGTCGATTGGTGTGACCACAATTGTTCGATGTTATCACTGCGTATGCTTCAAACACCACAATTGGTCGTTGTAACCGTAGCCTCCGCTACAATTACCAAAGTCGATAGGTGTGACCACAATTGACTAACAACAGCTGTATTCTGCCCTGTTGACATTGCCTGTCAACGGCTGTATTCTGCCCAGTTGACAGTTGTGGTCCCACAACGGGTATCGAAGTTCACTGGCTGGTGTACTGCCCTGTGAACATCTAGTGAATTTTCCTACAACAGAACAATAGCATTTATTCACTTGAATTTATTATATTTCGTAATTCTCATGTACCACAGCTTCATAATTCTATTTTGTAAGATTATGACTGAAAAAAAAGTTTTCACTTTTTAACACTGGTAATTCTTACCCATACTGATTGTTTCTACACAACCAAAAAAAATTCATCTCAAACGGAATTATTTTTATTTCTTCCATTTTAATTCAATTTCAGTGAACTGTATTCAACGAGTTTCGATTTGTTTGCTTGATGTCATCTCAACCAAACGTGCTATACAAATTCTGCGTATCTTAGCTTTGGATGCTGCATCTCTCAACTAGAATCAATGCTGGCAGTGCCATCCGGAGGCGGTGTTAGCAACTATTTCTTACCAAATGCGTTTCAATCACTCAATCCTCGTTTGAGTTTAAATGATAAAAAAAAAACTCAATAAAGTTCGAAAGTTCGTTTTTGGTTCTTATTCACTTAATTAAGTGTCAAACTTAAAGAGATTCCTCCCCTGAATTTTCCATTCAAAATTAGATTTCCAAAGTGTTTTACACCTATTGTCATTTTTTGTAAGTTTAGGGACTTCTATTTTTGGTCCCTACTAATGCCTTAGGCCAAATGACATGTGACCCCGGGAATGTGGTCAGGGTTCTTGACCTCTGTTGCCTGTTACCCCTTTCTCTTGACCATAAAAAATGGAAGAAGCACCCGTAGACATTTGCTGGTGCAGGGACTGTCCCGCTTGCCGACATAATTTGATGTGTTGGCAGTAGGACATGAGGATTTTACTTCAGCTGATCCTGGAGGCCATCCAGGGTCACCCTGTTGAGGTCAGTAATACTTTATATTAGTATTTACTCACGTATTAAAAGTGCTTAATTTGTCAGAGTCGGAAACTGTTTAATCAACGATCACAATAACCAACAACGAGAAGAAAAAAAACGTTCTGATGGCTTGCTAGGGAGCAAAATTTCTTTTGTATAAATTTTTGGGTTAAAATTCTTGTTGAATTTTTTTTTTATTATTGTTACATCTCCCTTTCAACAAAAAAAGAAAGGGGAAAAAAGTCCTTGATTCTTAAAAGAATTTCCCCAAATTAAAGATTTCAAAATTCACCAAGGAATTATTCAAATTTTTCCTCGAGCGTCAGGATAATACCAGCTAGGCCGTCTTCAAGAATATTTCAACGAGACTTATTGCTAATGACCCCATAGGCTAAGTTAATTCTTTGCGTTTTTGTTTGTTATTAAAAAAAATAACGGGCCAGACATGATTAGAACTGGCCTGTCTGAATTCTGTCGTCATCGTCACAAACCTTTATAACTTTATAATTTTTCAGGACGTTTCGAAACTGTTTTCCACTCTGTCCAAATTTTGGCCTAGCTTTGGAAAAATAGTTTTACGAGATCTTAATTTGTATCTTCGTTTTATTTTCTTAATAATGTTAACCATTATGGTAACCATGTTGTATTAAGAGAATAAATTTTAAATTTTTTATGATCTTTGTCTTCTTTCCCTACATTCGGGAATTATCCCTTTTTCCATTATTTCCCAAATAGAAATCGTATTTTCTGAGATTGAGTTTTCGTGAATCTTTCTTTAGGTCCAACCGGGGAATCTAGGCAACGGGCCACCGGCAGGCCAGCAGCCGCCCGTCGACCTGCTTGCGGGCGTCATGGACGCCGTGTTTGCGGCGGATGCCGTCGTTGATATGCCCTCACAGTTCGACGTGGTTGGCCTGGTTTTGCCGGTGGTTCCCGTCGCAGGTGCGATTGCGGCCCTGCCGCAGCCAGAGGCAGCTGACTCGCCTGTAGTCGGGTGGATCAGTTTGATCTTTCGTCGTCCGCCCAACGGGGACTGGATGGTTTATGGTAACTATCAATGTTTTACTTTACATACATCGCTACTGATTTACTAAAACATTCTCCTTCCCCTTTTTCTTTCCATTTTCTAGGAATCCATTTGGTTAGTTAAGCTACCCCTCTCCAAGAGAAGAGAATAGGAAAAGAAAATTCTCGAAAATACAGAAAAATTTAAAAAAAAATTCTAAATATAAAAAAAAATGTTTTTGTGTGTATATATATACCTTTGCTGATGTAAGAAGCTATGTGTCCACCTAATTTTGTATAAAAATTTCTTTTTATCGAGTATGAAATTGTCGTAGTTTATTTTTTAACGGATAAATTGTCTGATTCAACGGAAACACAATATTGGAGTGTTGCTTACTTCCTGTTTACCATTAGGTTATAATCGTCAATTTTACTTAAGTTTCTGCAATGGTAACATTATTTTTGTCATGTATCCGGTTTAATCGTACTTATTTTCAATAACATCCTGATTATGATGTTAGACTTAAGTTTGAATGACGTGCGATGTAAGATCTCAGGTTTTCTGGTGTGCCTGCAAATTCGTGATTTCACGTCTCAAGATTTTCATCGGCCACAGAGTCTATTACAACCTTTCGGTTCTCAATTTTAAAACAACGTTACACATAGTTTCTGTTCTCATTTTGGGACATAAATTTCTTAATTTCAACATTGTCAGTAAAATGTTTATCAAAATTTCACAGCTTTCGGCCGTCAGGTCGGCCAGGTTTTCTATTTACCTAATCGGAAATGCTCGTGCGTGACCTCCATTTTTGAGCTTGTTCACGCTTGGAGGCCATAATTTCTACTGAAATTTCCTCATTAGAAGGGGAAAAAAATTAATTTCTGTCGGCAACGTTTTTAAATAACGTACGATTCTTACCATTATGATGCCTCCATATTTTTAGTTGTAGATTAGTTATTTTACTATTATTTCTACTGATTTCAAAGGTAGAAAATTATGGGCACTGAACATGCCACAACTGTGTTTGGCCTATTTCTATAATTCAATATTTTTCAATTTTTCGAGCTGAAAACTGCTTACAGAATTTATCGGTCACAACATATAAATGTTCCGTGCTCGTCACATAACTAGTTTTGGTCCATGAAAACTTTTCTAGATTTAAACAAGATATTTTTGTGACATGGCTAATCTTAGCCTATAGTAACGGCTCAAAATACTCCTTTTTTAAATTTTATTAAGCTTGGGGAATATATCAGTGTTCCTAGCAAATTGTTTCCACAGTTAAACAATATTCATGGAAACCAATATCCAACGGGAAACGATGTCCAAACATTGAAACAAGTATCACAATAGGAAAAAATAAAATCCAACCGTGATTATAGGTATAGCATAAATGAGCAAAGCGACTGATTATAATTTCAACATTTTCACAAGACATGCTTCATTCCTATGTAAGGGAAAAAAACATGCGTCTCGATATTTTGGTACCCTAATTAGGTCATAATGATAACACAATTAGTCACTTGCTTTCAAACAAATTCTAGAGCTGAAAGATCTGCTGTGGGCCTACGTTACGATTTTGCGTTGGGTGGGAGGCCCTACGTGTATATAGTGCAAGTGACGAACATCCTAACTTCAAAACATTGTTTCTTCTTGAATAGTGAAAGCTAAAGTGTCTTTGACGAAACACACATAACCAAAGGAACCAAAATCTATTGTTCCAAATATACAGTCCAATTCTGAAGTCGGAAGATCTGATATTCCTCAATAATTTACAATCCAACTCTTTAAGTCGGAAGATATGATATTTCTCAATAATTTCGAGATATAATTTTATCTGAAATTTCTGACGTATTCGTTCAAATCATGTAATAAGCAGAAAAATTTTATGAAATCGTTTCTGAGATCTCAATTATTAAGTCGAGAGATATGATATCTGTAATTCCATTTTCAAAACATTGTTTTGTCTAAAATCTTTGACATATTTGTCCAAATCATGTAACGAACAGAATTTATTCTGTACTTCTTTCAGAAATTCAATTATTAAGTCGGAAAATATGATATTTGTAATTCCATTTTCAAAACATTGTTTTGTCTAAAATCTTTGACATATTTGTCAAAATCATGCAAAAACAGAATTTAGGTCAATTAGGTCAATTTGACTTCAATTATTAAGTCGGAAGATATGATATTTGTAATTCCATTTTCAAAACATTGTTTTGTCTAAAATCTTTGACATACTTGTCCAAATCATGCAACGAACAGAATTTATTCTGTATTTCTTTCAGAAATTCAATTATTAAGTCGGAAGATATGATATCTTAAAACAAATCTCTAAAATATAGCTCCATTCGAGATTTCGGACATAATTTGTTAAAGTATATAATGAGCAGAGTCATTTTTCTGCATTTCTTTTGGAAAATTCAGTTCCCTTAGCAATCTTGGTCATCTTATTTTGTCAATTTTTCACAAAATGTTTGAACTGCTTGCTTCGGTAATATTGTTGTATGTTAACTAAAGGGATGGATGCATATTTATCTGAACCAATTTTTATGCTAGCATAGGCTATAACTTTTTGCATCATTATTGTGACCAAAATCTTAGCCCATTCGCAATATTCAAACAAATTCTCTTTTTTTTAAGCTAATTTGATATAGCCTATAGCTGGATTCATTCGTTTGGAATGCAAAAGTCACATTTGATATGCATTCTTTTGCATTCTCATGGTCAAAACCATGTTTACTTGAGAGATATTTTCTATGCAGATAAAAAAAAATTCTTTTATCGTCAGACAAGTTTTCTTAACTATATCACTAAATGTGATACGATTTCAAGGTAAGTATGTGATCAAACTGACAACCAATCAGAACTAAAAAAAAAATTTTCAAGAGCCTTGCTCGTGAAAACCACACTGACCACATTTTTAAGATATTTCTATGAACTTAATTTGCATGTATCGATCCAAAATACGATAAACTCTCTATTTGAGGTTGGCCAAACATTTTTTTTTTAAATGAACAAGATTGGTTCATCTGGGAAGTAATTTGCCAAATTTGTTTGTTATTAATGCCGGATCGCATTCTTCGTATTCATACGGATTCGATTGAAAATTTCAAGATAATTTTAACAGATGAAATGATAAATTTCTCTGAGGCTAATGCATGTTGCCTCGTTATTAATTGGAGTCAGTAAATGGCAGTTTTTTTTTATCTGAATTGAAAACCAAATTTTCGATTCTGAAACTACGTTTTGGTCTAGTACAAAGTTTCAGATTTGAGATGTTTCAGTTGGCCTTGTTTAGCAGTCGTGTGCTCGTGCTTGCTCAAGATTACGTTTCATTCTCATTTCGGGAGTGTTTTTACTCGATCTAGTGCAATAATCGTGTGTTGGTCTCAATCTCTGTTGATTCTCCGATCTGATTCGCTTTTGAAACAGCCGAGAGGTATGAGGATCACAATTCTTATGCTTTATGCCTTTTTGCCCATTACCAGTTTCTAGTGACACTCGTTGGGTGTCACTAGCTATCGGGCTAAAAACTGGGGGATCCAGCTCCGCCATATGGTCAGTTGGATCTTTGTAGAGTTACGTGATAAAATCACGCAGCTGCTATTCGGATTCGTTCAGTTCGCCATTAACATCAAAAAATGTCTGCGTTATTATTTTTTTTTTTTAATACGTAAAGCAACATAGGCTACTCGCCGTGATTGTTCCTATCGATGTTGGATGACAAAATTGTATTCTCCCAGCCTGGATAGAATGCGTTTTAGTGTAGGAGAAAGCTCATTACTAATGTATAAGTACATTAGCGCCATAAAATCGGCTGTAAGGAAGAAGGGTCTCCTGATTAGAAACGAGCGAAATGCTTCTATTGCGTGTTGTACAGCAAGAATTTCCCTTATAATCACACTTCCTTCCTTTTCTGCAAACGTCAAAGTTCGAGCAGTATAGGCTATAGGGTAGGCTATACCGTTATGCATTTGTGTAAGGCAACCCGTTAGCAATGCACCACTGCCATTAGTTTTAATGCAAAATGGCTGTGAAAAATCAGGGTGCCTAAAAGTCGCTGTCTTTATCATAGCCTGCTCCAAACTTGAGAATACGGAGCCATTTGTTTTATTCCAACCGAACTCTTCGTTCTTTGCCGCAACTCTGGTAAGGGTGGCTGAGAAGGCTGAAAAATCGGCTATGTGTCTACTGAATGTACTGGGCATTCTTGCAACTTGGCTAGATCCTTTCATGTTTCTGAGCCGTTGAAAGGATTTTTCAACTTCAATCTTTCCTTCGTCTGATTTGGCGCCTATTCTGCTTATTTGGAGGCTCGAAGACTTGGCTTCCCTTATTAATAATGTTCCCTCTTCTTGGTTGTTACAGAAAATTTCCTGATTTGAGTGTAACACTATTAAGAATTCGATTCGTTCGTGTTCGTTTGAGTCAAATTCAAACTGGAGATTATTGCGCTTCTTGTCTACTATTAGCTCCAATTTCCCTGGTTGGGGAAAGAGTTCTATGGTGTGGGTTTTATCCCTGTCTGGTTGTGCATCGTCTTTGCTTATAATAAAATCAAGAATTTCCACCTTTTCCATTCTGAAAATGCAGTTTTCGGGGCTGAATTTTATCTTCGACTACGCCATCAGGCTTAGAGCTCTGTTTACATGTTAACAGATAGTACGAAATTCGTTGAGTTCAACAAAATATCGTCCAAGTATGTAGCACACTTCTCGTTTATAAGTACTGTGGAAATCTGCTGGGCGCAGAACTGGAATTGTGCAGTAGCTTTCTGTAGCTCCGTCAGCAGCTTTTTAAAACAGTGTGTCATTCCGGATCCTTGAAATCCGGTTGTCTCTATGGATGACTCAGCTAGCTTGGCTAGAGCAAATTTGTCCATGCTAAATGTATCTGTATATGTCTTCAACATTTCAAGAAATTCTGTCCTTTGTTTCTTCAGTTAAATCCGGAAATGAAAATTTAAATTTCAACTAGTCCCAATCACTTTCTATATCAGATTGTGACTTTGGCGATGGCCTTGTCTGTTGATAGAGTCAGCGCTGGCCTCTATACTTGGTTGCGATGTCTCAATAGGCTTTGGCTGACTTGCTCGGGGGAGCCAGAAATAGCTTTGGAGACACCGCTAGCTATCTCGGTTGGCTCAGAATCTCGAGCGCTTGCAAGGCATGAGTCAGCTTCGGTTTCGCTTATCCTTGATGGAATCGAGTTGCTTGCTCCAGCTTTGTGATAGTGTTGAGCTATCTCACTGGGCCCCGGTGTGCAAACGGGAGTATGAAGTGTGACTGACTCGGTTTGAGTGGTATTCGGCTGAATTACTAAGTTGGCAGTATTAATCGGAATTTCTTCGTTGTCCTGGCAATCATACTCAACTTCCGCAGTTGTGTAATGGCGTAGAATCATACCAGAAGGCAAAATATGTCTTTGCTAGATGCGTTAATTATCATTATCGGTATCAATCCGGTAGGTGATGTATTGACTAGACATCTAGCCAAATAAATCAACAAATCGGGCTTACATTGGGGGATAAATCTGCCACTCTGTATTTCGGGATATGCAATATGCAAAGTACCAGTTATAGTTGTCTCTGAATAGCTAGGCAGTACAGTATCCTTAAATAAAGATACAGGAATTTCTTCATAAAATTCGTGAGGTGTTGCTTTCCATTGAGACTGTGAATTATCGATTGTGTCTGCGTCAGACGAAACATTGATCGTCGCTGTGTGTTTGTACGAAACTTCGTACTGTTCGAAATTTATAATTTCTCTGTTTTAATTATAAGTTTCCCAGGCATCAAATGGTGATGGGGAAAGCCTAAATTTCAGCTTACCGCTTTCCAAAATCTGGTTTCAACAGTTTAGCTTTACTAAATCAGGTTGTGATAAGAAATCATAACCCAGCAAAATGTGGATAGCTCAAAAACTGCCATTGGGAACGATTCTAAATTTTTGTTCCCTAGAAAATCCACATTTACTTATTTTCGTGGTCAAAATTCGGTGTACTGATATCTTAGTTCCACCAACGCCTATCAAATCTGTAGGTGTTTGTGTTGTAGCTACGCTGCACTTCATGCGATAATCATTTAATAATTCTTCAGCTGTGGACGTTTCAATTAAAGAAATTCCTGCACCTGAGTCCAATAATCCTAATTTGCTAAAATGCCCAAATTTAAAAATTAGGTGAGGTCTTGGGTGCGCTGCTTTAGCGTTATAGCCTAAGCAATTTACTAAAATTTGCTCCGATGCGTCATCTGCGTTTGCCAACGAGACGTGAGCCAACATGTCTGATGATGATGATGATGATGATGATGATGATGATGATGATGGTGGCTTCCCCTTTGAAGCGGGGCTTACAGTACACGAAATGTGACTGCAAATAGCCAAAAAAAAAAAAAAAAAAAAAAACTCCTACACCTGCGACCACACCTTATTCCCATCCTCCTCTTCTATCCCACCATCCCGCAAGCAGTCTTTTTGTCCCTTCAATTACCTGCCCCCCAGCCTGTATCCCATCAGAATTGCAAAAACCAAGCATCCAATGCATCCCTTCCTGTTCATCCAATTCATCCAATTCTGACAGACCATTAGTGTCTATTTCAGCCGCCGGATGGAGTTGGTGTGGCGTCGCTTCGATCTGCTGCTGCGATTTCCGAGCGAGCAAGACTTTGCGTTTTGCTTGTTGGTTTGCACGTTTCTGCTCAGTGATGATGGTTGGGTTTGACGTGTTATCCCAATATATTAAACATATTGTTGGTACAGTAATTTTAGCCAACAAAGGAATGCGTAGCTTCCATTCCGATTGATTTCTATCTGAAATCAAAATTGTTTCGTCTGCTGAAAGCAGATGAGATATGCGCTCGTTTGAGTCGGAGATGCTACGTAATTCAATTAATCGTTCCTCGCCAATCAATTCCAAAACGATGGGATTATTAGTCTTCACTCGTGATAATTCAGAGTGAAAATTAGTAGAGTCAGCACCGTCTTCAAATAAAATAAGAATGGCTGAATCACAAGACAAATTATAAACAGTATTAACATCTTTCAGGATGCGTGTGAAAGTGTTTTCCAAATGAGCGTTGGCGTTCAGAGATGGGGCCACATATTTTTCTGGAATAGCACTAAAATAAGCTGCAAGCCTGGACAAGGTAAGCGTTCTGTCTTTGAGCGCTAATTTCTGCTGGTGCCAGTCTACTTTCAAATACAAATCTAGAAGTAGGCCTGCGGCGTCGAGTGTAGAACGAATTCTCATTTTCTTAAATAAAACATTTGTCTCTTTCCTAATAGAAGATCGTACTTCTGTATTATTGTCAGGATTTACAGTATTCATAACACAAGTCAGAATTCCATTTGCGTTAGAATAGCCAGCCAGCTCGAAGTACCTGCTTCCCTTTGAACTGTCAACTAGTTTTTCGACTGCTGTGAGCTTCGAGCATTTTGAACTTTATTAGGGCTTGCGCCGCTGTTAGCTGGACGCTGACGATTATATTGGACCAAATTCAGTTGTGAACTGTCTCTAGTGCCAATATTATTATTATTGCCTCGGCGATTATTTCCCATACCTTTCCTGTTAAAGTTTCAGCAGCCAAACGTTTTGCGTTTGCGGCCTTAACTGCTTCCAATTTACTGTCTAAAGTCCTACAATTTTTGCTGAGGTGGCATTTGCCGAAACACCGGAAACAACTGCGTCGCTCCTTTTGTTCCTGCTGTACTGCAGAAACCCTGGCTCCTCCGAATGAATCACGAAGCCTAATGTTTTTAATTTCCTTATTTTTTCGTTCAAGTTTCTGTAAAACCTTAGCTAGGTCTGCTGCCGCCACTGTTGCTGTTTTGTCGAGCGGCAAAATTGCATCAGACGAAACTGTAGTGGGTTGCTGATTTCGGCTGTCATAATTTCTTTCATTAATCTCAATCTGGCGTTTCAAAGTGTTATGCAACATATCCTCCCAAGTATTAGGACGAATAGTCGCTAAATAGGTTTCTAAAATGTCAAGCATAACTGCACGGAAAGTCCAACATAACCCTTCGTCGCGTGATCTCCCCTGAAGTGTTCTTTCAAAATCTTCCCAAAGTCGTGTGCTGTTACTACTACCATAATTGCTATAATTATTTAATTGTCTAGCCTGCAAACTGTCAACTATATTACGTAAAGCTTCAACGTGAGTATCGTTTATGTGTTGTAAACGATCAAGCTCTGCACGAAGCGCGTCTGGGCCTGTTGACCTACTGCCAACCACGTGGGTTTCTGGTGGTTTATGAATGGGTGATACGTCATCGCTTCTCGAAATGAATG
Source organism: Lithobius niger (assembly GCA_023313725.1). NCBI lineage: Eukaryota > Metazoa > Arthropoda > Chilopoda > Lithobiomorpha > Lithobiidae > Lithobius > Lithobius niger. The sequence goes on from JAHWFP010175002.1 coordinate 30,943, forward strand.
ACGACTGCGACTAGCGTCACTACGCAAGTCACGAGAGTCAGCAAACTGCTCGTCGTGTTGAGGCACGTCATGAGCCAAAACAAATGGAATACTAACAGGCCTTTCATTATTAAAATTATGATTGGAATTATGACGAGAGGAAACAAAACTATTATTACTACGCTTATCTGGCGAAACACTGGCTGCTCTATTGCCAGAGTGAACAGCTGATTCATTATCGGAATCCACCTGTGCTCGCTCGTGAGAAGAGCTGCGTGAGCGCTGGCTGGTGACCTTGGCTTTACTACGGCACCTGGCTTGCTCGCGTGCCGGTGCTCTACGTGCAACTGACGGCGTGCTTTTCTGCACTCGTCTAGATAAGGATCGTAACCCAGTCTGAGAAACAGCATTTAAATTTTCAGATTCAATTAAATCCTTATTCCTAGACACAGGAATTCTGACTAAACCACCGCTAGAAGCAGATTTTCTAGTCTTAACCATGGCTTATATATTGAAACCAACCAAAAAAAAATTTGTGCGCAAGCAACAACACCAATTAAAAAAAAATTGTTAGCCTATTATTATTTCTATGACTTAGTATGTCAATAGCCACTATGCAACCTTGGTATTTAGTTACACTTTTTTTCACACAATTTGGTGTCCTTTCGGCTTGCCTTTTTTTTTTCAACTTTTTTTTTTCAAGACGTGATATCTGCTGCTAACAAATGAATTGGGCGTGAGCTTTTAAAATTCGAATCTAAACTTCGGACACCATTGTAAACCCCTTGCACTTTCCCCTAATTATCGGAAAAGTGTCGGGTTCCAGTGTGCCGGCCGATTATGTGCCGGCCGATTAATTATTAACAGCAACAAATATCACACAATATCACAACAATGGCAAGCAAACGAAGGGAGACCACACAAGTTGTTTCTGGGCTAATTAAACTTGATTTATTTAAAGTCAAAGTGCAAGGTTAGGGGTTAGATTGGTTTCCTCTTATCTCAAGTTAAAGCACTCTTAGCTAATGCTATTATCGTTACAGGGGCGTCCTTGCCAAAGTTAGGCCTGGATCTTAGTCAAAATGAGCTAGGCTAACTTTCCTAAGTTCAGCATGAATTCAATTCAATAATCAGAGTTCTACTTAGCTTATAACTGTTGTTAGGTCCTAGAGTCAGGAGCTCTGTGGCAGGCAACCTCTCTGCATCTGAGTTGGGCTGGAGTGAGAGAGCTGCTCTAACAGGTGGGCCTTTATATACCCCAGCAGCTAACTGTTCCAATACTAAAGGTAGAGCTGAACAAGTTGGGGCTCGAACCCGGACTAGTTCTAATATTAGCAATGAGATAATGCTCTGATCTTTAAGAAGTATCTAGATAGCTGATACTTGGCAGCTGGCCTGATGTGCAAGGCTGAGGCTGAACTGAGCTAAGCAGGGATGCTTAGCGAATCTAAGTTATTTTATTAATTTAATAGACCCGACACCAACCATCAACGACTCGGGGACACTTTTTTGTTCTTAGCGCCTAAAAAGCGCTAGGCCTATTTTGCACTTCCAAGTTCAAAAATTCGTATCTTCCAAGAAAATGGACTTCATCGACTCTAGTTTGCAGCTCTTAATAAACCTGAACTTTATCTAACATCCTGTGAAAACAGAACTTGAAATTCCACCATACTTTGGTCTACAGCTTCATTTGAAAAAGTGCTCAAACTGAGCGCCGACGCACGCAATCTCCGTCGCCATTTTCTACAAACATGTAAATATTTATTTGTATTTCTCGAATTTATTTCTAGGCATAAAGCCGACTAGCTTAGTGATGTGCTAGTTTACATGTTTACTATGTCTTCAATGTTTTTATTTTACTAAGGCGACGATTTTAGCAACTATGAAAACTTTGACCACAACAACGGTATTTTTGCGGATGCGATAATACATTTAAATTTTTATGCGTTATAGCATTTTAAAACACAAGCTGGTTTCTTTAATCTTTTGCCTAGGCTTTTATAAAAGCATTATTTAACGTAATCTTTTCTCATGAACCCTACCTTGTTCAATATGGCAACACAACTATGATTATTTTACCGGACATTTTCAGTGTGTATCTTGTATTTTTATTTCAGGGCTCCGACCATAGTGATCTCAATTCCGAATGCACAACGAAGCCTTTGCCTTCAAGTAATAACAGTTTATTTTAACTTTGAGCATCAAACTTCGTCCCCCCCCCCCTTCCTTCAATAGTTGCAATGCATAACATTGTAGTTTTTATTAAAAAAATGTATAGGCCTATTTCACGTTGTTATGAGTTTAACTCAATGCCCTACTCAAGCCACGGCCTCTAAAAACACCCAAAGTCGGCAATTTCCTTTGCCATCCAAGCTCCTTCCAATCCGAACTCAGTATTTTTTCTCCCCACCAATCAGAGTGCAAGGCTACCCTGCCCGTCCACGCTGTCATGACCGACTTCCGGTAGTGCCAGCTCGACCGGTTTTGGCCAGTCACTCCTCCTCCAAAGCGACCCCTCTACCCAACACCCCCCCTCCGTCGCTCTCCTACAGGGCCGCGGTTTCCCTCCTACCTGCAGACAGGCAGCAGGTATATAACCAGGCCAGGAGATAATTTCGTTAGCATAGCTCAAGGACTCAGGCTAGAGGTCACTACGGCGGTCGGAGCAGAGATGTCCAGTCCGAAGGTTGCCATGCCGGGCAAGGTAGTGGTTCAAGGGTAACTAGTTTATTAGAATTTAATTTTTGGAACAGAATTTCTAAATTTTTAGTCTTAAAATATAAACTTAACTTCTAGCATTTGAGGGAATTTGTGGGTAGCCAAACACAATCGGCATTTTGGTTTAGGGCACCCATGATTTAAGGGTTTAAGGTCCCCTTCCTAAAAACCGGCTTTTTTTTCTTTGTTTATGTACTCAGTGTTCATTAAATAATCTAAGATCACCGAGATCTAGCATGTGTTATTGTTGAAGCAGGAGTTTTCAAAAAGGTAGTTTTCCTTGTAACACTAATCTTGATTCAGTGTGATTGATTGATTGACTTTAGTGCAAGAGTTGCTAGAGCTTTCAAAGACTATTTTACATTCTGCAAGGGTCATGTTTGTAACTTAGAGTTGCGATAACTCAAACCGACTTTTTCTAGTCCAAATTTTGTTGTGAACTTGAATTGTTCATTTTGTCGATTTATTTGTAAATCTCGTGATTTTAATTGTAAAGCCCCGTTTTTATTTCGTAACCAACTAGTTACCTCGTGTGTATAAATCTTGTCTTGTTTTATTAAAACAGAAAAGAAGGTTGTTTTGAACAACAATTTTGACTTTTAGTCCGATTTAATTTGCAAGGGTTATTTTAATTACAAATCAATTTTTATTCTAACTCCGAAGTAGGCAATTAAATTAACTACCCATCGTGGTGGCAGTGAACCGTGATAGATAGGTCATAAAGAGTTAGTTAGGACGTCGACACTCTTCTCCTAACCGTGCAGTAGACACGCTATGCTGTTTTCACAACAAAGTAAAAACCGCCATTTATGATTTAATCTACGATAACCACAAGTACGCCAGATGTCGGTGCTAGAGACAGTAGGCACCTCAAGACCCTGTAAGCGCCGCTACAAAACTGGTGGCAGTGGTGGGACTTAAAGGGGCTGTGCCACTATACTCCTTCCCCCCTGCCATACTACTATGCCAGTTCATCTTAAGAAGAAGATGTCGCAGTAAAATCAAAACTGCAACCCCAGAGACGTCCATAGCTAAGCTAAAAACGCTACAGAAGCAGATGTCAGCCTTAAGACAACAAAAGGCAAATCAGTAAACCCCGTATCCAGCTGGAGCCGGGAAGCGGCAACCCTCCCTTCACAAGCCGTGAAGCAGCAGGCACGCCTTCGGAAGGCAGATGTTCCTTCAACCGGTGTAGAAGTCAGCCACTGAAAAAGAGGATATGATGCTCCAAGAGTGAAACTCCACAGGACTTCACAAGTGACGGTGTTCAAACTTCAACTGGAAGGACGACCACGACAACATTTGGATCAGATCTTCGATGGGTGATTGGATGACGGACCGCACAGCGATTGTGTATGTAAATTCAGGTTAGTGCACATTGGTATAGTCCGGTTGCCAGGCCGAGTGTTTATTTTATGTATCCACCTGAGTGCTTAGGTAATATAAGATTGTACTTTTGTGTCCCTGACAGGATTGGGTTATAAGAGAAGTGTTTAAATACTCGCTCTTTTTAACTTTTAAGAGAGTTATTTTGCGGCTGCAATTTTAACTGTAAAGATTTAAAACCGGAACGTTTTTTTTTTCTTTGAACTAACCTAACTTTCAACATGGAAGATTTAGAAGCGTTAATCGTTCATATTCACTACAAAGACTTAAAGAAAGCTTGTTTGAATTTGGGTTTAACGGTGTGTGAAACTAGACACGAGTCCGTAGATATTATTAAAATTGCATTTAATGATAACAAACTCACGTTGAATGAGCTGTCAAACGAACTTCTCAGTGCCACTGAAAAACGTGATTCTGCCATTATGGCCAAAAAAGAGATCGCTCTCAAGGAGAACGAACTATTCCTTAAAGCAGAACAGTTAAAACTCGAAGCTTGAAAACTTGATCACGCAGCCAAGGAGGCCGACAAAAGCCGTGCCCACGAACTAATGTTACGTGACACCACCGCCCAGACTAGCGATGCCGCTACGGCGCTGGCCATTAAGAAACTCGAACACGAGTTAGAACTGGCTAATAGACAGATAGAATTAGCCCGATTACGAAACACAGACGGTACCAATCCAGTACAGGTTTTGCCAAATGTAAATTCAGGTCCACGGCCCGAAAAAATTTCCGATGCCGTTAGATTGCTAAATAATTGGGGTCCGAAATCGGAAATCAATTCATTTTTAAAAATCTTTGAAGGTACAATGGAAACTCAACGTATTCCAAAAAGTGAATGGGTCGTAGGCTTACAACCTGTGTTAGGCGAAATTTTAGTAAAGGTGTGCGATCAAATGAGCCCAGCTACTATGCACGATTACGATCAGGTTAAATTAAAATTGCTTGAAAGGTTCGTACAGACCAAAGAGTCCGTCCAATCGGCATTTCGCAGTCTTGAAAAAGAGCATGACCAATTATATCACGAGCATGCTTTTGAGCTCGAGACATTGTTTTCCCGATAGTTGTCACTCGCCGGAATTAACGGCGATTTCCAAAAGTTGTCTAATTTAATTTTATTAGAGCAATTTTATAAGTCTTGCCCTGTGGGCCTCCGGAAATGGTTGCCGGACCAGATTTGATCTGGAACGCTACAGGAAGCAGCCAAATTGTGTGATGATTACACAACTCGTAATAAGCAAATCAACATTGATGTTGCAGTCAAAACTGGCAAGTTGCAAACTAGCGCACAGCCAGCCAGCCAAGCTCCTAAAGCTTCGTCTAATCCACGTAACGGTAATCGAAACCGTCGCCCTGCAGCTAAACCGGCCGGTTCTGCAGAAGGTCAAAGTGACTCCACTGGTGGGGATTCTGCCAGCCACCATGCTAACAGAGCATTCGATCAACCACGTAGGCCTAGAGCCAACGACGGCACGTGCTTTTTCTGTTTAAAGCCCGGACACGTGAGCAAAAATTGCTTCGTACGTTTAGCCAAAGAAGGTAGTGATTCAGGTGTTTCTCCCGCTAGCAATAATTTCATTATTAGTCAACCACCTGAACTTGTCTTATCAAAACACATTCACGAATGGAGTGTTTATGGTGCTAAGTGTTTAGTGCTAAGAGACACGGGGTCAACCCACGATGTCATTTCTCGAGATTTGGTCAAGCCACACCAATTCACGGGTGAGTACACCCACTGTAGTAACGCGCTCACAGAGCAAACTACAGCCCACGCCATCGCAAAGATCGATGTGCAGACGCCCTATGGCCCTTTAACCACAGAGGCTTTGGTCACGGATCATATTGGTGATCATTTTCAGATGCTTTTAAGCATTCCTTCCCAGACTATTCTGGAAGAAAGAGGGTTAAAAACTTTACTGCCTTTTGCAAACGCAGTGACTCGTGCCCAAACGCGTGCCGAGCAACAGCTCCCGATTTTACGACACAATTATCGTGAGTCAGCATCAAGTGATGATGATCGTTCAGATAGCGACGCTGAACAGCGTGAGGCTCCTCCACGAGTAGCACCTCCCGAGGGTTTTGTCGATCCTAAAGTAGACCGTTTAGACGATGTAATTTTAGGCCCCCAAACAGACCAGTTAGCAAAACTGTTAAACATTGACAAACCTGCTTTTGCTAAGATGCAATTTGAGTGTCCAACTTTAAAGCAATGTTGGCAAACTGCTGAAATTCCCGTGGAACAGCAGGACGAAAACAAACGATTTTTCGTCGACAAAGGTTTGCTTTTCAGAGAGCCCTTTCGTCCTTTAGGTAAGCCGTCAATCAAGAGACAGCTAGTGCTTCCTAAAGAATGTAGAAGTTTTGTGTTAGATACAGCGCATGCCAATGCATGGGCAGACCATTTGGGCCGGTCTAAAACTAAAGACCGAGTATTGACAGATTTCTGCTGGCCACATTGTTTCACCGATATTGAGAGTTATGTACAATCATGTTTGACTTGCCAGAAAAATGGCAAAACAGAGCAAAAGTTTGTTGCACCCATGGTACTTGTGCCAATGGACGGTGAGCCTTTCAATAGGTATGTCATTGATATTGTTGGTCCAATTAGGCCTACAAGCAAGGCAGGTTTTAAGTATATTCTTTCTCTACTTGACCCTGCAACAAAATTCCCTGAAACTGTTCCCCTTAAAGAGGCTAACAGCCAGAGTGTTGTTGATGCACTCTTGCAAGTGTTTTCTCGACTAGGCTTTCCTGGTAAGCTCCAAAGCGACCTAGGCTCGCCCTTCATCTCTGAATTGACAACTTTGTTTTTAGAGAAGTGTGGAATTAAGTGTATAAATTCCAGCGTTTGTCACCCCCAATCCAACAGCGTTGAACGCTTCCACCGCACACTAAAGGCAGTGTTGCGTGCCGTATGCCATGAGCATCCGGAAGATTGGGAGAGGTGTTTGCCCGGAGCAATGTTTGCACTCCGTACCGCTCCTCATGAGAGCACTGGCTTTACTCCTGCTGAGCTTGTTTACGGCCGTAACATCAAAGGCCCACTGGAGTTGGTGAAAAGCCAATGGGTTGAACCCGACGTTCACCCTAGTGTATTAGAATACATTCTCGACTTGCTTCAACGATTCAAGTACTCCCGTGAGATTTCTCAAGAGAATATCACGAAGTCACAACTTAAAAATAAAGTTTTGTATGACAGAAAGGCCACTGAACGTAAGTTCAAGGAGGGAGACAAAGTTTTAGTACTTAAGCCTTCCAGAGCCAATAAATTGGACATTTATTGGGACGGGCCTTGTGTGGTGTTGAAAAGATTGTCTGACACCAACTATCTAATAAAAAAAAATCGTTTGGTGCTCAGAAGGAAACAGTCTACCACGTCAACCTCCTTAAGCCCTATTTGCCTAGGGAAGGAGCTTCCAATTATGCATTTTCTGACGAGCGTGACTCTGCTCACCTTGACCATGTTTGGACAGGTCAGCCAGGTGATGGCCACCTTACTGCTAAGGAGGCGATTGCCCTTTTTAAGAAAATGGGTTCCTTAACCGAAATGCAGAAGAGTGAACTAATCAACGTTTTTGAACAAGTGGATGGTGTTTTTTCCACTTTGCCTGGTCGGACCGACCTTGTACAACACGATGTGGAGTTAATTGATCCCCACGTGAAACCCTGTAAGTACTATCGCCATGAGAAGTATGAGCGTGATTTAATTGTCACAGAAATTAAGCGGATGTAGAGCACGTAAAGTAAAAACCGCCATTTATGTTTTAATCTACGATAACCACAAGTACGCCAGATGTCGGTGCTAGAGACAGTAGGCACCTCAATACCCTGTAAGCGCCGCTACAATACATGAAATTTCCAACATGAAATATATACAAAATATGCACAAAAGACTTAGCCATTACCAGCAACACATGTCAAACTCATACCACACCGCTTGCTTAGCGGCGGGTAGAATGCAGCGGTGACGTGGATGACCTTAGTCGTCATCATCATCGTCGTCATCAGCATGGTTGAGATCATCTTAAATAAATAATAAATGCATCAGATTAATATTCCGTTCCCAAAATTGTAAAAAGCATGTGAAATTGACATGTATATAGCTCATTGAAATCCAACAATATTTCGCATATAGCGATACATGACGTATCTTTAATTTCTCTCACGTTCATAAGAACAATATGAAGGGAAATCACTGTGTTCTATAGACGGAGGAGTACGTTCAAAGCAACATAATGGTAGCTTGAACAGATTCCTTTCCGACATTATTATTGTCCTATAATTATATGAAATTGTTTTCAGCACGGGTGATACTCATTCCCCCCCCCCCCCCTCCCTTTATTAACCAAAAGTTAACGTTGAAAATAATAGATTCAAAACAGATATCAACACGGAAATAAGCGGCAAAGTTTTCTATCGGCAGTAGGATATATATATATTTTTTTTTACGAGAGTTCGAATACGCAGCGGAATTTCTTCTACGCGCATAGAGCCTCACACCTAGCGTTTAGTTCGCGCTGCCACGCTCATTGTGGGTAATGACTTACAAATCTAAATTACGGTGTTAAACCCAAGAACCAAGCGGATAGTTTCCGGATACTTCAGTATTGATATTTTATAACACATAAAATTGTGAAATTGTTATTTAAAATTTGGTTAACAATTATTGCATTCTATAAATTATTTATCCTTCCCCTCAAAATTGGCGTAAACTTACGAATATCCACCCACATGACTAAATAAGAAAATACCTAATTCTTGGACACGAAAGGGTACCATAAATAAATAAACAAATGAGTACAGATTCCTTTTCCAAGAATATTTAACAAAATGTAGCGGAACACTCATTTTCATAAATTAAGATGACATAATGAAGGTTTCGGGCAAGCAGTAAAATACTTATTTTACAAAATTACGCTTCAAGATAGAAGTTGGACAAATTGAACATGTATAGAATAACATTTAAAATTTTACATCCATAAGTAATGAATCATAAAATTCAAAATGTATGCCAAAATTAATTTAATATTGCATTTTTACATCCATAAGGAAATGAATTATAAAACAGAATATTAATAACCTATACAGTACGTCAATTTGTACAAATTCCTACTTAGGAAGTTAAAATTTAAAAGAATAAGCAATAATTGTATAGCACGAAAATCACATCACATTGATTTAAGTCATTTTGTTAAAATTAAGTCTTACCTGGATGGCCAAAGTTAGATGGCCTAGTCAACCAAATTTAAGAACCAATCTTTTGCATTTTAATGCAATTTGTCATTGCGTTTGAGAACCATTGATTTTAAAGTAAATATTCAAAATATATATATATATATATATCAAATAAGGATATATTTTTATTGTCCAAAAGGAGCAATAATATAAATTTAATTATAAATACTTGCATTCAAGTTCTGATTTTCTTGAAAATATTTCAAGACAAGGGCAATACTTGTCGTTTGAAATCAAATTTAACATTTAAATTTGTGTAAATTGCACACATCTCATATTAAATACGTTTATACGTATATTTTCATAATAATTGTAGATACAAAACGGTAAATTACCATTAATCAAAATTAATCAAAATTAAGTTATTATGGTAATTTTCTTACCATATAGTCCATTGTGACACACTAGACAAGTGTCATGACAGGCAGCCGGACGAAGACAGTGTTGAAGCCCACAGCCGGATGCTCCTGCGTTTACCTCGGCTGGGGCTCCATCAGCTCCTGTTGAGGGGTACCGGGGCACTGGACGGGGGCAACGGGGCTAGTGGCGGCAGTGGTGGCAAGTCCGCAAATAAATCTTCCGGGGGAAGCTCCGGAAAGATTTCCGGCAATGGATCGGGCAGGCCATCCCCTCCTAACATGGCCATGGCATTCAAAGTTTGCTGTCAGCGTGCATAAAAGTTTTCCGTATTCCTACGGCCCGTTGCAAGTAGGCGGAGAACGATTCGTTGTCCGCCAGAAAAGGAAGGTAGCACATATACCTTGTGTGCAGGCAGGAATCACCAGAGAAGGGGCTGCAAGATAGAAAGTGTCCGGTGACCCTTACCTGCTGGGCCAATGTGGTTTCCGGAGAAGGCGTTTCCACAGAGAAGGTATTTCTACATGGATTCTCCTTTATAATCTCCAAAAAGTAAAGGCGGAATATATAGTCTAGGGATCTTTCCCCTGTAGCATGGGAGCAAACGCTGGCTCCCCAGACTCCCGATGCGGACAAGTGGAGAACAATGCTGGGAGTTTTTTGCAAAACTCGTAATGACTCCCGCATAGCAGAAACACTATAATGTTAGTCCACATCATCCAAAAGAAATATTTAATGCTGTTCAGCATTCGGGCACAAGCACTTTTCTCCAGACGAGGTTTCTTGGAGGGCGATCCATGGAGAACAGAACAAATGTGGGGAGTAAGCAAAAGACGAATCGAGCAGATGGAAGTACACAACTTTGTGTGAAGATGAATCCACCAAAATTTTACAAGTCCAATATGTGACCCAGAAAGGGAAAATAGGAAAGCCAATGGTTGCAGAGTTCAGGGTTGACGTCACGAAAAACTGGGGGTCCCAGGAACCAACTCATCCCCTCTGCTCACCTGGTAAACATCAACCACTGTTTACACGACCTCGACATGCCTTAATTTTCAGGTCAGATCTGGGCAGCAGGCCAAATGAGCCGGGCCCAGAACCTTTTCAACCCACCGACCACTCTCGTTTTATTGCCCCCTCCCTTTTCAGTGGGGCGACACATGCTCGTAAAACCCATCAGCAGAAAAAAAGATGGTCAAAAGTAGGTCGAAAAATATTCACCCTTGACCATGGGAGGCAGCGATTGCTACCCAACCCAAGGAGCTAATAACAGCATGTTTCATTCTGTGAAAATAAAAGCCTAAACTTCCAAATAAGACATAAGACAAATCAAAAACGTAGGTTTTATGAATAAATAATTTTTTTTACAGCATATTGACACTTGATATGTAGTACAGACTTATGACTTGTAACTTGGAAATTTGGTAATAACAGTATGACTTAAGTAGAAAATACTTCCATGTCTTTCAGAAATAAACATCATGCTTAAGAAATGAACGAAAAGTGTGATGGATGGCAGAATGGAGCGGATGAGGGAAAGACACATGGATAAAGGGTACATAAAGGGTCAAACCAGTGTGATTCAAGGATAAATTAAAAGATAAGTGATGCTTATCCATGTGATGATGAATTCAGAAACTAACTTCCCTTCCCCACCCTCCTTGCCGACTATAAAAGTTAAAAGTTGCCATTAATAATGGAATAAAATTAAAATTGTTGAAATTTGAAAAAGGAATTGAATCAATAATTGCCATAAATAGTGGGGCAGGCAAAAGTTCAGTGCCATTAAAACTAAAGCACACAGCAATTAAGACTTAAGCATAGATACGCAAAATAAGCATGATAATTTCTGGAACCTCTCATGTAAGTTCAGAACATATAAGAAGCCAATGCAATTTTAGTCTATTTGGGGACAATTATGGTAGCCCAGTATAGACCAAAGAATAAGGCACACCTAAAATCGTTGGAACATACACACACTAGCTCATATGTCATAATACCTCACACTTGTCAGAGTCAGATGAATTGACTAAACCTATCAGTCAGATGAATTGACTAAACCTATCA
>JAHWFP010175002.1:42694-55571 GCA_023313725.1 Lithobius niger
ATGAATTGACTAAACCTATCAGTCAGATGAATTGACTAAACCTATCAAGAGTCAGATGAATTGACTAAACCTATCAGAGTCAGATGAATTGACTAAACCTATCAGAGTCAGATGAATTGACTAAACCTATCAGAGTCAGATGAATTGACTAAACCTTTCAGTGTCAGATTAATTGACTACCAGATGAAACGATAATTGCTCATCACCAGTTGCTGAACGTATTCCAAGGGAAGCAGGTCATTCCCGGGTTTTATTAGATTATTCAAAATTAAAACAGCAGGTCAAATGTACCGTAACACTGTATTAAGGACTATGAAACGCAGGTTTGCTAGAAACTCTGCAGATCAGACCATAAAAACAGCAGCACTTAGGTATTGCTTAAATGAAAAAAAATAATAATAAAAGAAAAAAATTAAATATAGTATAACGCAATATCGCTGCATAGATTATTCTGGATGACGATTATATCAAATTGTCTTTAAATTGGCTGAAATCGTCAAATGATTCAGTCTACTGGTGCATACAAATGTCCAGTATTTTGGCCGCTCAGGTTCAGGAGGGCCGATGTAACACATGCTGTTACCCGAGCTGCTTTGCCTTGTGCAAGAGCACTCTCAAATGGTGCTACAGTACGTTTACGACGCACGACACTCACATGCACAAAATATAAAATTGTTATGAGAGCTAGAGAACACTAGGCTCAAGCTACTGAATACAAAATTGGCATAATGTAGTGTACACGATAAAGGGGTTTCTTAAAGGGATTATGTGACGCCTGAGGTTGATCGGTCCCTTTGTAGTGTTGTATAATTAGTCAAAAGGGTAACATACCATAACTGGCCTTTCTTAAAAGTTACGATGATGGCTTAGGGTAACTGGTCTCTTTGAACTGTCACGTAATAGTCTAAAGAGTTAACACAACACAAGAAACACAAAATCTTAAATTTACGATGACGGCTTAGGGTAACTGGTCTCTGAACTGTCACGAAGTAGTCAAAATGGGTGAAACTTTCACACGTAATTATCACACTACACATAAATAATGAAAAAACGAAAAACATACATGGCATAAAGAATGAGTGACACTACTCGATATACCAAAGATTGCCAATTCATGGCCAAATATGAAAATTATTTTCATATATACAGAAATATACGAAATATTGGATTTCAGTCAGCATTAAAATGCGTAATGGACAATGGACATTTTCAAAGGGAATACGAATAAATTACACTTAAATCGAGGTTAAGGGAGCATGGCTTTTTGGGAACGAGAGGAAAATCCCTATCCCCCATGTTCTTCATGTTCTAATCTATAATTCGTTAATTAACAGCATGTCAGAACGATTTTAACCTAGACATTGCCAGTTTGGATCTCATTCAGGGACCAAACAGTGAATACATAATACAGAAATATACAAATTTCTGCGGCAATATATAAACATGGTTATGTTAGAAGACATTTTATTTATACGAGTGTAATGCTGTTGTACCCCGATGAAATCTTGTCACCATTAGTATGACGAATGCAAAATAAAGAAAATTGACAATGTCAATCAGAATTGTTCATAATGAACTATATATACTTGCGGCCAACTCAAGGGCGGTAGAGCACAAGATTAGGAGATAGTACTCCACCCTCCCAAACGAAAAGGGAAACCAGATGCCAATTAAAAGAATAAAGAGAAAATATTGTCATTTTTTTTCAGCTCAACAGCTACAAACTTAAAAGTTGAAATGAAAATTTGTTCAATTACATGGAATTGCAACGTTCAGGTCACGCATGCACAAAACTTTAGTTACTAACAGTTAATCAAAAGTCTACCCAGAATAATTTGCTCGATTAATGAGGCAATTAGTTACACGACACATGATACATGCCCTGGCTTTTGCGGGGGACCTTTTTACCTCAACACGCGGTTGTCTTTTCCTAGCCGCACAACCATTTTCGGAAATTTTGGGCCGGTTGGTGAATGCAAAGTATGCATATTTTCATAAATATCATACACTTATTAAATACATGAATCATATATTACTCATGCTAGACCAAAATGGCTCCAGTGACTAATATACAGAAGGGGCACTTTTCAAAGAAGACCGGAACTGTGTACAGTATTGGACAATGAAATTTTGACAGAAAAATGTTGGCTTCTCTGCAACCCTTCTTTATGGATTACTTCCTCCAGGGCGTGAATGGCTGCGGAAGTGTGATTGTTTTAAGGTATTGGTTTCAGAATGCATATTTCATGTCGCAGGTTGGATAATTATAAACTGTTACGACCAATAATTACGACATTTAAGTCCGTTTTAGCTGTTAGATACTATTGGACAATGAGTCCACTTCTCACGTGCGGGTAGAGATGATTGAAGTACCCAATAACTTGCAGACTGAACTGTAGTAATTTAGTCTGGATAGGACAAGGATTGTTGCGATTTAAACATTGGCGTAATTCACTTTTGACCTGGTGTAAGAAAATAGTGTTAATGACTTTAGTTGGGGACTAATATTCACCGACAAAATGCAAGCTGCAAATGAAAATTCCGGAAACATTGGGCTTAGTTATCCTTTATCCTTTTAATTATTGGCAGAACCAGCGGCGGAATCACTAGGGGAAGGGGGGGAAGGCTGTGAGGCTGTGGGCAATCCACACCCCAAACCAGCCAAAAGAGAAGGGCTTGCATTCGTTGAAGATAAATTAGCCATACGTGAGTTGATATTGGAAACTTTTTCCATAAAATTGCCCCATGTTTTGTAACCTGATTGTGTGAAACGTTCAGTTCCACACTTTAACGTTAATCCCTAAGTCTACGACTGAGGCAACCTCTTAATCGGCGGTATTCATTCGACCAGATCAGATTATAAATTTTCTATTCAACTTCATTCAACTTATAGTCAGAACTAGCGCGGTATCTGATCACTTCTAACCTCTAACCTTCTTTTTTGAATGATGAAAGTATTCAACTCAGGAGCTTCCTTTATCGGCATGGTCCCTCGGACAATACTCAGTCAGACCGCTCTTCGCGTGAGGAACGGGGAGGAGGGGGGGGAGGGGGTTCGCGCGGGAAGAGTAATCATCGTAAAACTTCTACAAATCACAACTGCTGGCAACACACTGCCAGAAAATGAAACTCCGAATGTGGATTAGGACTAAAGTAAAGACTGAAAAAGTCAAAGGAAAAAAGAAACCACGAGAAAAAAAAAGGCCACGGAAATAACGGAAATACGAAGGAAACTGTTTAGTTTTTTTTCTTTAGTGTTTTTCTTTTGTTTTGTTTTTATAGGTTGGGGAGGGGGGGGGTTAATGGTGCGTCGACAACTAGGTCATTAGTGCCAACCTCTGTCACAGTGCAGTGGTTCGGTTGTCACTGGACCACGCATTAGAAATATTAAACAATCTAGGTTAGGTAAGAAATTTCACTAGGAAACGGTTCTTTCCTCAGTTTTTTTCCTCGGATTGTTTTCCTTCTGTTATTTTCCTACGGTGATCTTCGAGGTTTTTTTTTTTTTTATTTCCACGGCATATTTTTTCCATTGACTGTTTACTGTCCATTCCTTTTTCCCTGGGCTGTCGTTCTGCGGAAATCTTTTTTTTTTTTTTTGTTGGCTGTTTTTTTCCAGTTTATTTCCCCCTAGGATTGTCTTTCCACAGCTTTTTTATTCCTAAATTCAAAGTTTCTGAATGCATTTCTTTAAAACAAAACCGCAAAATTGACTTTCAAATCGATTTTAAAACAAAATCAATTTTAAAACTGTTGCTATATTTATATTTATAACTAAATGGCGTAATACTTTTAAAGTCAGTTGAAAGGTTTTGTCACGCATATTAATACTTTTCCTGTCCTGTACTGGGACTGAAGAACCCACCACCACGTTTTCTTGGCCTATCCAGATTCCACAAATAGAGATTTGCAGTATTATGTGTTTGACCGACTTTATTCTGTGTTCAACAAATTTTATTTTTTCAGTTGCATCGCAGACACAGTATTGTATTTATTTTACGGGTATTATTATTCGTTTATTGAATTTAACAACTTCGTAATATTCAAGGATTTCCCATAACCAGGCATGATTAATAGATGTAGACTTCCAGTTGCCCCTTTCAAACTGTCTAAATTTCATTGTCCAATACTGTACATTCCTTTGTAAATTGAACCAGCGTAATTACAGCTATTGTTAAGTTGAGGAGATGGCATTTCTAACTACGACATTATTTACGACTTCATGAGTGAAGCATAGAATTTCCAGAAGGAATTCTAATTAGTTTAGATCGTCATCCATGAACGATCATTATCCTAATCGCGACAATTAATCAATTGCACGAAAGTGTGCAGGTAACAGTTCAGTCAGCGAGCTAATCAAGCGCACAATACAGAGAATCAGCTGATGCGCCTCGAAACTGACAATACAATGACTGAGAAGCACAGCGGTCCCTAATTTGCAATTAGGACCAGAACTGTCAAGCCACGCGATTTCTAAAGGGCACTATAATAAATCACTAGATTGCTAGGCGATAACGCACTAGTATTTAAACGGACTTCAGGAGTGTAGCTTTATCATTCGACATTTTAAGGTTTACACGTCGCTTCCATTCTCTGAGCCCTGCTATTCACGGACGGACCAAGCCGTGCCGCGCGCCCTACGTAAAGAGCCGGGAGACAGGAAGCTGAGTACCCGAGCGTCAGCCGAGCGACGGCCGAGTTTCACGAGAGCTAAGTATCATTTCAGTAATCATAATGATTGTTGTCCTTGATTGATAGTAAGCCATGCGCTTAATCTTTTTAAGCCAATCATTATTTAACGATCCTTTATTAGGAATTATTCCAAATGCAATCATAGTGAGAATGCCAATCGCAAACTATTTGTTGATTTAATGTAATCCAACCGATCTCGAATTTCAATCCCGAACTCGAACTCAATTTTATTGACCATTTGAGGTCCATATTGTGTACAACGGAGAGCCGATTAAAGGCCCAGATTATTATTGAATTGTTGTTATCATTACGCCTCTCTTTTCAAGTGCCATAAGTATGTGTAATATTTAGGTTGAATACAATTGACACATCCTGACAATAATAGTTTATTTTGGGACAATTGCTTACTAAAATAGATCATTACACAAACTCCAGGACGGGGACGCCATCCATCTCCTCTTTCATCTTGCCCAACACCTGTATGTTAACTGCCGACAAGCTCGGGAGTCAAGAGGATAATTACGCTTATCGAATCGATCGCTGTCATGCAGCATATCTTGGTATACATCATCCATTTCGATGTGATAACAAAGGCTGTCGGTGAAGACAAGTTTTGCACAGTCCCTGTACTTTGGTTGGATGTATACGAACATCGCCAATTTCGACAGCTCCAAGACGGAAATTAGGCAGATCGCACATTATGAATAATGTGCTCTAGGTTTTTGTGTAGCATGGTAACGGAACCTGTGTGCGGCTGAGATGTGTACTTCCAACTCTGTTCTAGTGTCAGTGCAGACCTTAACATTGAGTTGGCCCTGCTTGTTATCCATAGTCTTGCTGAAAGCAGAATTATTCAGTAATTTGGCCTGACCGCGTGTTCTAAATCTATCGCAAGACTTTTAGAATAAAGGGAAACTAGTTCTTCTCTGATCTCCAACTTTTCAGGGGATAGGGGATAATTGTTGTGAGCGTCGTGCACCTCTTCAGAAAATTCTAGGTTGACTATTTTCGAGTATGTGATCTTGGTGTTGACGTCGAAGGTACGAATTTCCTCCTCCATCAGATACTGGAACCCATCTTAGGGTAGGGGACTGCTCATAGCAAAACTATACAGGTGATTCATATGCAGGTCGATGATGTAGCTGGTAGGCTGTCGAGGATCGAAAATGTCAGGTAGGTATTATTAACTTTAGATTCTTCCTTATAAATGAAACGCTGCCTCGGATGCCGCGAGTTATACAAGTTGTGTTTGCGAACTTGAGTAAATAATTCCAACTTTAATTCGAGCATGCACAGGAGGGCAGACCAGCTGAATCCCAGCATCAAAATGTAATAGGGATCCAGTTTATTATTTTTGATGCAAAGTTTTCAAAAATCTTCGAACATGTCTGTTGGCAAAAAAATGTCCGTCATCTGGTAGATCTCATGATAAGACCTTAAATTCTTCAGTTTCATTTTCTGCAAGGGATTTAACGCTCACACGAACTCTTCTCCAGCCAATCCTTCGTCTCTTAATCGAGAAAAAACGCTCGTCGTGTAGTATTGGGGGAGGAAGGGGTATGTGTTTCTTCTTAATTCCGTAAGAAGAAATTTAGGCGAGGGAGGGAGGGAGGGAGGAGCAGATTTGTGCCTGAAAGGAATAATCACCAGCCAGAAAGCAATCCAACTTTTCTTTGGGAGAGTGAAAAAAAAGTACCTTAGGGGCGCCAAAAGTGTGACAGCTAGGCCCATGTGCCATGGCACAGTAGCACTATGACCAGTTCAAGCCTGTCCTAGGTCACATAGAAGGTGGCACGAATGTGTTAGGTCGGAATAATCCACGAACCCGGGTAAAAGAAGTGCCGCAGTTTAGACATCTGCAGTACTGCACAGTAGAGCGTGTTAAATTAACTATACTGAAGACCCAGAGCATAGCCAGTGCATAGCGACGTCATGAGTCCATGAAAAGTTCCGTAGGAACGATGAGTAACAGACTTGTATTAGATTGGTGCCCTAGCGTTTGACTGAGGACAGAGACTCGCCTCGACCACCTTTGGAACTAAACAACTAAAACTTTCAATTTTAAAAACTAGATGGTCCTAGTAATTTGTGCTTTTTAAAACTTCAGTATCATTTACAGCTTGTTTGTGGGCTCTCAATGTTATTCATAAATTCTTATTTAACGTGTCCTTTGGAATTCTCAGATGAATAAAATTTATTAAGCTATATTCTCAACTCATATCGATACTATTTTTAACCAATCACGAAGCAGTTTGGTTACGAAGAACGCCATGATATGTGTTATGTAATGTTCTACTCGTACTTCAACTAAAAAGGTGAAATCTTCTAAGTCAACTGCCAGAAAGGGACATAAAAGGAAATTCAACTTTATAAACAACAAGAAAATAGTTTGATAATATGGGAAAAAATGTTTGCTCGCTTAGTGCAATTATTTTGTTGGTTGTCCGTGTTCATACTGGAGATAAGCCCTAAACAGTAAAATTTGTGGTAAGGCATATCTATGATTATCTGTTGCACGTTTTAAGTCGAAAGACAGGAAGCTGATTATATCTAAAGTGTGACATGTCTTATTATGATTTGTGAGATTTTCTGCTACATTTTCTACATTCTGCGACACAGCAGCGAAAATGGAAATTGTAGTAAAGCCTTTACACTGAAGCTCATGTTTAGTTGCGTTTTGTGCAAACATGGGAGCAAGAAGTGCCTTAATGTTTTTATGACGATAAGCCTATTAAATACATAGTATGAGGTACTGCAACTTCTGGTGAAAGAATCTTGTTGTAGCATAAATGATTTTTTTTAAACCGATCGTTCCTTAATCAAGTTTGTAGTGCGCAATTTTCTTATTTAACGTGAATATCAGACGATGTATACTCAAATACAAAACGGTGTGAAAACCTGGAAATGCAACCTTAGTGGTGCCGCATTTCATACGTAAGTAAAAGAAATAGACAACTTTTAAATGCCAGATATTTTTATTAGTATCCGTTTTGAAGTAAGAAATATTACAATGCATAGTCAACGTTATTTAATGAGACACTTAAGTGAAAATTAAAAAAGCTATAATTTCATTGTAAAAGTGTGTAGCAATGTAGTCGAATGGATAATGGTGTAAAAAACCCTTGAAGTGTGAATTGTATGCTGCAGCATTTTTATTGAGAAGCCATTTATTATTTACGGTCGAATTACACTCTAGCTGATTTTGTAAGGTGTGTGCTACTTCAAATACTAAGCTTCAGCAGGTCCCCTTTTCGGCAAAACAATGAATGACATTAAAAAAAATTTGTATGTTTTATAAAAAAAAAATCCAGTAACTTTTCGTGTTTTTTTCTTCTAATTATGCTATAGGTTAATTGCAAGAAAATTCTTATTCGTCGCATTTACATGACACAGTGCAAGAGTGCATTTTTAGGGTACTTCTACTCCGAAGCATGGGGGGGGGGGAAGGAAGGATCCCGCTTCAAAATCCTTTACACATTCATATATCTTTCGAATTTAGCGTCACTGGTTATTAGTGGTAAAAATTGTTTAAGATATGAGTAATAGAAACCGTGGCAGTCTAAAACGTGTTCGGAAATGAGAAAGCGCCTCCGTTACTCTGTCCAGTAGCACAGACAAGAAAAATTGTGGAGGGGGGACGAATAAATCCAGCTCGGGGTCTGGGGAAGAACTTCCCTAGAGCATTCCGAGAAACTGAAGCATTTTATGGTACATCACTGCCGAATCCGGCTTCTTTAGAGTACGTATTCATTTCACATATTCTGGCAGAATTTCTGTAGCATTATTACACAATGGGGGAAGAAGTATCGTTATGTCTTTGTTACACGAATCCTATAAAATATTTAGTGTGTGACACTGCACCTTCTTATAAATAAAGCTTGTTACAGTGTAAGATGGATTCGTTCTGGCAATCAATCCTTAGAATTAAAATTGTAATACAAATTTCGTGTTTAACGAATGTGACACAATACATATTTCAGTACACAATTGTGGGAAAACCCACAATTTAGAAGTCTCTTTTAAACTTGTTATTTTTATAAACCACCAGTTGTGAAGCACATAATAATGATGTTGCATAGCATATTTTACTTTGATGAGACACTTAAGAGCTTATTAATAAAGCTGCACTTTCGTTAAACTAGTTTTGAAGTATCGTAATTGAATGTGTAATGGTGTGAAGCCTTGGAAGTGTTAATTGTGTGATGCTGCAATTTTATTTCTACAGTAACTAACCCATAGCCGCCTAGATACGATCGTACGCCTTCAACTCATAACAGTGAAAAACTAAGTCCCAGCGCTAGCTTTTGTGAGGGGGCCCCGGGGACCCCGAGCAAAGCGGGCAGTCACAGCCCAGTGGTCAGCGTCGTCGGCTCCAAAACAAGAGAATGCCGGTTCGAATCCGAGAACAGACCCGAGTACCATACGGACTCTAAAAAAAAGGGTATGGACGTTTTTTCGGACGGTTATGGGTTACTATCGTTGGTTTATTTTGCCTGTCGAGCAAAGATGTAAATAACGAGTGGGGAGGGGGGAGCAAGCAGGTCATGCGCCCCCGCCCCCCCCCCCCCAAAAAAAAAATAAAAGAAGCCGAGGCATAATTTTTTTCTTGATATTATTGAGCTTTAGACGTTTTATTTTGTTTGATAGCCATAATATACAGTATGCAATTAACGAAAATAGACATTCAATAAAAATGAAGCGGTTGTGCGTTTTCTAGCAAAGGAGCGAAAATGGGCCGTAAAATTTGCTCCTCCCCCAGAAAAAAAAAACTATTTACGCCATTTCTGTCGAGGTCAGGTGCTGCAGGATATTGAGGGCCCTACTGTGTAGCCGACAGAAATCACGGAATTCGCCGAATGCGATACAAGAGTCCTTCCCCCTCCCCCCTCCCCCCCAAAAAAAAATCAAAAACCCTAAGACCCCCCTACGTGGTGGGTACAAAGACAGCATGATGGGCGTGTCTGAATCAGTTTTCTAAGTCTTCTGAACACTTAACTGCAAAACCTCGATAATATTCTGGTGTAGCATGAAATTTTACAATTTTCTGGTATTCCTGATTATTACAGATAACGAAAACAAAAATTGTGCGGAATTTTTACCTTTGTATTTCTTTTTCAGCTGAAAAGTGCGATTTCATTAACGACTGCACTAAAGCTAACAACGTAGCTGTGTTTATTATAATTTCATTTTTAATATATCACCTGTGGTTGCTTATGACCTAAATTCTGTGTGAAGTTCTGCAAATTTAAATGGAAAATCATTGCCTACGTACGCAGTTTTCTATTCGGTCACTACTGTACCAAATAATAATAAGATTTTCGTTGTTGACTTTTTAGAGCCCTCTGAACATTCGAGGCTTTAGGCGCGCGCCTAATGTACCGGTGCCAAAATGTACCACTGGTTATTACTACCCACCCCGAATTCTACATCCAGCAGATTTAGCATACAGTACTGTGCTATTTCAAATTCATCCCAAGCCCGACTAGGTTCACCTTTCTGCAAAACTAGTGCAGATATTTGTACCTGAAGGTAAAAAAAAAATTTGTTTAACTTCAGTTTTATTTGCTATAGGTTATCTCACGACGGAAAGTGGCAACTGCTAGAAAATTCTTAGGATTGGTAGTTGGTAATTGACGACAGTGAACATGAGCATCAGTGGTTTTCAGGGACCTTTTCTCTTCGAATGCAGACGGGTGAGAAATTAAAAAAATATGGATCGATATACGTACGATGACAAACCAAGCAATTATGAAAACTGAGTCAAAATTTTTAGCAATTTTTTTAATTAACTTGACTTTACAATAATAATACAGCCAGGGGCGTAACAGGCAAGTTGTTCCGGCTAGGAGTGAAGAGTTGGAGGGGGCGGGAGAAGGTTCTATTTTAAATTACGTGAGATCCTGTATCAAAAATCGCGACCATAAAATTAAAAAAAATTGTTTGTGTCTTCGGTTTCGGACCGAGATGGAAATGGGTCACGTTTTCCAACCCGTTACCCACTTGACCCACTCGAGCCCTGACCCAAGACCCACTTCACCAACCCACTAAAGAACAAACTGTGACCTACCGTGACCCATGCCACACCATGGAAAAAAATACAAAGTCAAACAGTCAATTTTACTTCCCCTTCTACCCCCCCCCCCTCCCTACAAGAAATTATCTTTTTGCAACCCCATAATTGGAAAGGATAACCCCCGGATGATAAGTCTACACTGTAGGTGTTTGAAATAATATTCCAGTAAATAACCTTTAAAACCACAGGATTTGAATGAACATTTAACATTGTTTTTGCAAATATTTTATTCTGGAGAGAAAAATGTCTGGGGCTAATCGGGGGTTAGGGAGGAGGGTATGCTCACTGGTGTTTTGGAACAGGGAGGTGGGGGAAGCAAATATCCGTGAATTGTTTACTTGTGTTAGGTGGCATATAACGATAGTGTTTCACCAAGGAAAGCATACATACGTGTAAATGGTGCAGGCACCAACATGGTTTATCACTCAGTGTCTTCAGTAATTACTCAATGACGTTGATTGAAAATCATAGTGCCATTCAAGGCTGGATTAAGATATTGTGGGGCCCGGAGGTAAACCTGAAAATGTCTAAAAGTCCAAAAGGTTTTTTTTAAAGTGTTTCAGGATAAAAAATCCTATTCAGTCCTGAAAAACAAAAGTTTACAAAATCTACAACTGACTCAATTCGTCTGACGACATGTTTGAGGCAATGTGCGACCAGTCCATTGAAACCCGTAAACCGATAGCATCAGATACCTTAAGACAAAATGTTCGTAATGCCAGCCACACAACAAATGCGGGAATTGTCTCACGACAAAACTTCCCGAGACGTCGCATTTGGTGGAGAGACTCCCAATAGGCTTTCTGTAGACAGAGCTTCGCCTTTTGTCGTGAGATGCATCAAGACGCCCAAGGGTGCATCTACACGGGGTGCTTTTGCAGCGTGACGCTGTAATTTTCTGTCCGCTCGCGCTGTGACGCCTCGTGTATTTTCACCGGTAACACGCGTTTTCAGTTCCAGTGTCTTTGCTGCTCCATGCCCATGCTGCTCGAAATAGAAATTGTGAGATCACGTGACCCATACGTAGTTACTACGTCACACTTGAGGCCAGTTGGCTGCCCGCGCTAACAGCGCGTGACTCTTTGTCGAATGGGATTTTGTCGGCTCTATGATTAAAATGAGAACAGAAAACAAATTGCAGATGCCATTCTTTACTGGAAAATTCAAGATTCGTATGGATAAGAATTGGTGTATTCCACATAAATTGTACATGAGCGAAGAAAAGAAAATCTTATAATCTAAAAATAAAATCTAAATCTAAATTAAAATCTTAAAAAAATCTAAAAATAAAAAAAACTAAACATTCTTTCACACAAGTGGAAAATGTAAAATGTTATAAAAACCTCAAGAGATTTTAAGTTTCAAATGCATTAAATATATGTGCGTCACTATCGATAAAAATTGGAACTTTAAAGTACATGTCGATTATTGTCGATATTATTATTAAACAAATCTTAACCGCCTATCAAAACTTTGCTATTTATGAACTAAGCGTGAGAGGGGGGAGGGGTGCTGCTGGGCAGCCGGTAATTGGTGGTAGGAGTGGTAATGGATTTTTAGGGTATATTTATGGGGATTCAAATTTTAGAACCCATGAAGGTGGGGATGTCAAAAAATGATCATTGGTCTGGAGGAAAAGTATATTTTTAAAGCATCTTTCTTTTAGGATGGGGTAAGGGTTCGATTATTTTTGGACTTTGAGCAGAGGGGAGGATCAAGAATTTTTTTGCAGGGAAGAAGTTGGGGGGGGGGGCAGTCATTAAAAGTTGGTGGGGGATTGGTTCCCCCCCCCCTGACTCACTAAAAAATCAGTGGTCCGTTTTTCATTTTTCATTTTATACAGATTGTCTTCCTCTTCCCCCCCCAACAGCTATAGACGTAGCTCAACTAATTTTGTGTGGGAGGCAGCCATCGAAAAATTGGTGGGGCAGTCATCGAAACTGAAAGTGGGACCACCCCATTTAACACCCTCTCCCCCCACTAATTTCACTGCGCGGCCGTAACACTCGCAATGCTATTTCAGCTTGGCTGAGCGAGGTTTTTTTCGGGGGAGGGGGGGGGTTGGTAAGTGTCATTCAAAATTGGAGGGGTCATTTTCATTTTCTCCGTCGC
>JAHWFP010175002.1:77480-89200 GCA_023313725.1 Lithobius niger
ACTGAGCTTTACAATGAGTAAGAGGAATGTTTTCCAAGTTAACTGAGCTTTACAATGAGTAAGAGGAATGTTTTCCAAGTTAACTGAGTTAATATGTCTTTTCCCATTAACTTAAGAAATTCCGCATTTTAAGTTTGCATAGCAAGTGTCAACTAATTTATAAGTGTCGTGGCAAGGAGGGGTGGGGTGTATAATTTACACAGATGTTTTCACCACAAGGCTAGGAATCACTTATCTCTTTATTCATTAGTCCTGGATCATGATGAAATGATCCCTGTTCTATGATTCAGCCTCTTTTTCTCCATTTTATCTGCCATCCTGACACTTTACCACAATTCACTGTATGTTGCACAATTTTTCTGAAAATACATAAATTTGGACTACATCAGTTATGTTACATTTATACATATTTTAGGTTTATCTGAAAGCATGTCACAATTATTTACACTTTTGTATATGTTTGTGACCTTTTACATGAATTAAATGATTTTATTTCATAGAATATTGTTTCAGAATTTTCTTTTCTTGTTGTAAAAGAAAGATTCTGTATTTTCCCACTATGGAGTGAGTTTGCTAAATTTAGCATCTTGGGTGGGTAGCAACTGTTGCCATGGTCAAGGGTGAGTCGTCCTGACCTATATTGACCATCCCTTTCACTTGCTGATGGTTGCCCTTGAGCATAAACACTCTCTCTACTGAGGGAAGGGGGTGGGCGATAAACAAAAGTGGTCGGTGGGTTGAAAGGGTTGGGGGTACGGCTCGGGCCATGCTGGCTTGATCTGACCTCAAAATGCAGCTTGGTCGAGGCCATGTAAACAACAGCTGATGGTCACTATATGAGCAGAGGGGGTGAGCTAGGTCCCTAGGAAAAAGAGACGGCCCTTTTTTGTGACGTGAACTTTGCACCCATTGGTTTTGCCAATGTTCGGTTTTGGGTCACAATATTTTGGACCTGGGAAAATTCGGGTATTTTTCCTGCACACGAAGTTATGTACTTCCATCCGACTTGTTCTTTTCGTTTTTCGCTCCCCAAATTTTGCTTGCCATGGATCCACCCCATAAGAAGCGTAGGACAACGCCAGGAGCGGAGCGCGGTGGGGAACCTGCCTCGGTACGTAAAGGACTTTTTACGTCTGCTGTCAGTGAACTTGTTGTTGTTCTCGATCTGTATGGATCATTATTTTTACTGCAAAAGGACTCCGTCCTTGTTTGATGAGTGTCCCCACCGGACTGCCGACGAGGTGCCTTTCTCCCCGATTCTACCCAGTGAGGATCCGCTGAGATAATCCTAGAGAATCCGGGGCAGAACGTTTTAGTGGACGGCGCCCCTCCAGAGGAGACTCCATTGGCTCAACAAATGCGTTTAAGCGGAC
Organism: Lithobius niger; assembly: GCA_023313725.1. Taxonomy (NCBI): domain Eukaryota; kingdom Metazoa; phylum Arthropoda; class Chilopoda; order Lithobiomorpha; family Lithobiidae; genus Lithobius; species Lithobius niger. The sequence continues at coordinate 78,854 of JAHWFP010175002.1, forward strand.
ATTTCCTCCAGTGTAGCCCTTTAACTGCCCGGCAGTGTTTGCACTGCCGGTATTTAACCTATCCTCCGTTTCCTCGGGACACGGAACAGTTTTCATCATACTTCTGGCGGGCGGTGAACGCGGAGAACACGTTCTTTATGCAATTGAATTTGCACAGGGCCGTAGCCCACTTTAACAACGCCGCCGCTTCCGGATCTACTCCGGATTGCCTCCGTGCAGGACAGCAATGCTCCCGACGCGGTAACGTTGGTGCTTCGGGGAGTGGAAGCCAACAATGTCGTCGACCCAGTCCCTGCAGACTCGACTGTCCCGTCTGCCATGATGGGCAATATGGTTAAGAAAATTTCTTATTTATTTTTTTAAAATTTATATTTCTATCAAAATTTTCATCATGTGATGTTAAATTTAACTTTTATTCACCTTTTGGCTAGTAAATATTACTTTTTGATGTGCTGGAAGTGGAAATGATAATATCAAATTTGTTTATGCAAAACATTTCCTTTTAAACTACTTGCAAAAGCTTATTTAAACCTTAATCACAATATTATGCGATTTAAGCTTAATTATTGACTGTAATAAGTCTAAAAAAAATCTAACGCAATTTCTGCATTTGAAAATACATTATTGCTTCTTGAGCAAGAAAATATGTCGTTTTCGACAAGTACTTTTTTTCCAAAAGTGTTCTAACTTCAATTCAATGGTTCTTAAAAGTAAATTGAGTTACTTTAAAGCGAAACGCTTATTTCAAGTTTGCTTGGTATAGGCACTATGAATTGTAGGCCTTTTGGTAAGTTACTATTACATGAAATGGTATAAAATCAATTTCTATTTATTGATATGTCGTTTTATTAACAACATGGTGCTAATTTATTTGAAGCACTGGAAGAGGAATTTCTACGAACTGGTTAAGATATAACTGAAACTGCAATTTTCATTTCATGATCCATTTCCTTATGAATGTGAAATACAAATATTGCTTACTATTAGTAATAATTTTAATTTTATAATTCATATCTTTATGGATGTAAAATTAAACAGTATAGCATAGCTATGAACAGTTCGTTCAACTTCTGTTTCATACTAGTTTCAAAATTAATGCCTTTAAAATAATTAAAGTAACATCTGCTTAAGACCTTCATTTTTTCTTTCTTAAATTTAAGAAGTGAATGTCCTTAAATGTTGTTTATATTTTCCATTCGTGAAAGGGAATCCGTGCCATGTAGTGATGTTATTATTTATTTGTAAAATAAGTTTACTTTGGCTAGGTAGTCCGAACTATTTTTATGAAAACTGGACTCCTATGTAGCCTATTATTTATTTATGTGGCACCGTTTCCGTTTCAAGAATAACTAGAGTGTGAGTGAAATACAAATTCTGAAACTATTCAGTGGGGGGGGGGTCTTTTGATCTTAGTAAAATTTGTTTACTGTACTGTTTGTATAGTACGTATAAGTTCAAATGACATAAAACTTTTATTTTGAATGTCCGGTAACCATCCGGTAAGTTTATGGGAATGTATCTTTACAAAATCCTTGGTTTTAAAACTTTTAGCCGCAATGAGCGCGGCAGCGCGAACTAAGCGCTAAAGTAGATTAGGCTCTCTGCGCGTAGGAAAATTAAATTTCCGCTGTGCGTTCGAACTCTAAATGATGAATTTAAGGAATGGTGGTAACTCAGTCTTCAGAAATTTGAATATTCTACTTATTTCATTTAATTTGGATTAAGCATCAGGTTCTTTTAACTGGGGGATGGGGGGTAGTATCACTCACGAAGTTGTCATGCTGTTATAACAATTATGTCGGGAAGGAACGTGTTCCAGCTGTATTCAAAAGCTTGAACATCCTAATCCCGTATACCATTTTACAGTTATTTCCCTCCATGTTGTTCTTATGAACGTGAGAGAAATTAAGGTAACAGCACGTATCGATATATGCGAAAATGTATACTTACAATGAACCAATTTACGTGTCAATTTCACATGCAATCATAATTTTATGAATTGATTTTAATCTTTGTCGTTGAATTTTCTTTATTTAAGATGATCCAGATAGCGACAGCGATTAACGCCGTTGCCGTTCTCGACTGCCCGCTATCAAGTAAGCGGCGTGGTCGAGTACGACGTCGCCCGCGCTGAATTCAAGGGTTTAATTGTACATATTTTATTTTTTTCTCTTTTATTTTGTATGGTGAAGGGAAATGTCATGTTTTATATGATCGTAGATCTCTGAAAGTTTTTTCCAAATTAAATTTTCTTATTAATTTCTTAATTTTCTACATGAAATCTTAAATTCAGTCAAAATTAAATTTCCCTGTTCTTAAAGTTTCGATAGTCCTCATTTTATCATGACCAAGTATTAAATTCATACTTCTTAAATCTGTGATCGTACAATGTTTTTATATGTACTAATTTTTATTTTTTATTTCAGGAATTGTTTCATGTTTTGTATATAGCCAATTTTCAATGTTTCATTATTTTATTGTTTGAGTATTTCTTCATTTATGTTGCAATTTTATTCTACGTTTTCATTACCAGAACCCTGGACTTATTTGTATGTTGTATATATTTATTTCTGATTTTACTTTGTTTTGCAACATTTTTAATTTTAATGTTCGTAACCGTGACTTACCGTAAAGATTTAATTGTACGTCCAAATTCTTTCGGTTACTACTATTTTCTTTTCCAAATTCAATTTTTTTAGTCAAAATTACTAAATTTAATTTTCTTAAATTTCTTGACCATTTACATAACTCTAATTTTCTTGAGTTTTCTTTCATCTGATAAAATTTATTTCAAATTTTCCTTCTACTGTAACTTATGGTTACGACATGGTTGTGATTTTACACTTTTATTTTATGATTTTCCATGTCTTTTATGTTTGTAAATAATGCAATTTTTTATTTCGATTAACGTTTACGTTAATTATTTTCTGTGATTTGCTATGTTTTTTAATTAATTTCATGTTTATTTTTGTCTTATGTTGTAAATACTTGTTGATTTATGTTCCGTATGACATGTTTATACGTGTTTACGTATACTTTCGTATTTTCAATTCGTACTTAATGTTTGTACACATTTTGTCTTATTTTCTATAAATAATGGTATTTTTTCTTAAACAATGTATGAGTTTCTGTCTCAAAAGTTATTTTTTATATTACATCCTGAAACATAATAGGCTTAAGCTATTTTCATGCATTTGTGCGACGTAAATGTGTTCAGTATCAGGCACTGTGAGAATCGAAACTGCGTAGGTGACTGGTCTAGCAATCCTGCGTTGGTTTCAGAAAGGAACTTCCGTTTTTACTCACTAGGGTCCCCGCGTGCAGAGCGCGTGAACGCTCCTTCACGGTGACGCCATGTTTTCTTTGTTCTCCGTTGGATACGCAAAGAATTACTCATCCTCAACGTTTGCCTCTTCCAACTGCCGACGCAGCCTGATTTCTGGGGTAGTCATACTGCTACGGGTATTATAACCATGCGTAGAACCAAGCATTCTTTGTTTATTAAGTTCGTAATCTATTTTACGGTATTTATTTTGTAAATAAGCGGCCGATTTTGGCTCGACGCGTTTGCGTTTCTTGATTGGGCTCGTTTCTGAACCGCTAGCTGCATCGTCAGGCTCGGAAGGCGTAAACGTTGGTGGTTGAATCTCCGATTAATGGTGTGTCAGATCTTCCAAAAGTTTTGCTATGTACTGTTGTAATTTTATTTCAGCTTCCATCAAGGTACCGTTAAGCTGCTCTGACAAATCCAAATCAGTAGGTCCGTTAAAAGGAACAGGTTGGTTACTCGTTCTTAGGAACCATGGTCTTAGATTGTTCACATGTGCGCGAACGACTTTTAATGGATCCAGAAAATGTACAATACGAACGATAACATCATTAACAAATTCCATTACTCTGAACGGTCCCGTCCATACTCTGAGTAATTTTGGAGAAATTTGTTTAATTGGTAAGAAATCGTCCACCATGTAGCGGTACGGACGTGCTGTGCGATCATAAAGTTTTGCTGTCTTTTAACTGCTTTCCAAGTATGCGCTCGAGCGACTTCGAATGCTGCTTGTAGTCTACTCTCTAGACATACTATAGTGTCATCACTATTATAGCAGATTCGTGGTGGTTCGAAAGCTAATGCACTAGGCAATCTAAATTCTGAACCATGATGTAAATAGTGTGAGCTAATTAGCGTGGTTGAATTAGGACACGCATTTAGCGCTATAGTTACTAAATCTAAATACTCGCACCAATTTTCTGGAGAACTTGCAGAAATTTTACGCAATACTGTCTCTATTCTCTTATTTGCGGCTTCTACCGTTCCTCCTACCCACGATGTGTTAGGAGTGAAGTTTATCTGTTTAATATTGAACAAATTTGACAATCTTGCCACAATAGGATTGTTTATCTCACTTCCGTTGTCTCCGCGCAGTTGCACGGGTGCTCCAAATCTAGCTATGAGGTGAGAAAACAACTTATTTGCTATTGTTTCTGCTTTCTTATCGGGAATTGATGATCTTTAAGACGTTTAATTAATTGGCCTAAGAATGGATCGTTTTGTTGCTCCGCCGCTAGGTGTTGTCGCGTCCAGTCAGGAAACTGACTGCCCAACACAGCGACTGGTATCTCTATACGAGATAGCGCGTCGGAAACCGCTAGAACTCGGCCCGACTTGTGACGTAACATGAATTCATATTCCCTGAGTTGAAGTAAGATTCTTTCTAATTTGGGGGGGAGGGTGGATGCACAATAAAGATAGCAAATTGCTAAATGATCTGTGGTCAGGAAAACCATCTTACCAAGTAAATAGCAACGAAATGAATCTATACAATGTATAATCGCTAGAATTACCCTTGTAGTAGTTGTTTCCTTCCGTTCCGCCTCGGTGAGGGTTCGGGAAGTGTAGGCTAACGAATAATTTATACCTCCGTGATATTGACTTAAACAACCTCCGACGCTACTCCACTAGCGGCGGTTTCAAGGAAAAAGGTTTTAGAAAAATCTAGGTGCTTAAGCATTGCAGCTTTTATCATAGCTCGCTTAAGTTCTTGAAATGCTCTCTCTTCGTCTTCGCCCCACAGAAATTTACAGTTTTTCCGTGTTAGTCTGGATAAAATTTGTGACATTTCGGCGAATGAAGGAATGTGTCGCCTATAGAAATTTACCATACCTAAAAATGAACGGACCTGTTTAGGTGTCTTAGGCGTAGGATAATGTTGCATAGCCTTTGTTTTATCGCTATCGGGTTGTATCCCGTTTTCATCTAGCACAAAGCCTAGGAATTTAATCTTTTTACGTGCAAATTCGCACTTTTCAACACTGAGTTTTAGTCCTGAATGAGCGACTAGTTCTAGTGCTCTATTCACATGACTGATGTGAGTTTTAAGATCTGGACTACTCAGAAGACAATCGTCAAGATAGACGGTACAATAGGCTCCTAGCACGTCTGCAAATATTTGTTGTGCACAAAATTGGAAGTGCGCAGGCACTGTTTTAAGGCCCATTGGGAGCCGGTTAAAGAAATAGGTCTTAGAGTTAGCAGAGAAGCACGTCTTAGGTTTAGCAGATTCCGTTAATTTAAGTTGATAAAATCCAAACTTAAAGTCTAATCGTGTAAAATACTTAGCTCCGCTAAGGTGAGCCATACTCTCTATCACAGTAGGTGTTGGAACACTACACTTTCAACGAAGAACTTACTGGTTGTGACTCTCCAGTATCTATAGAAACTTCGTATCCTTCATAACATCCTAAGTCAAAATCGTTTTTAGAAAATGAATCTTGATGATTTCTAAGCATATCTAGAAATTCTCCCGTTTCCTCCTTGTTTAAACCTGGAAACGTGAACCTATGTTTTAAAATTTCCCATTCCGCATCGAGTTCTGCCTTGGATTTTGGCTTGGGAGCGTCAGTTAGGCTACTAACTGGGTGGATTGATTTTGGGTAGTCTCGATGGGACTTGAGACTTGAGGTACCTCGATGGGACTTGCGGTTTGAGATTTCTCAATGGGACTTGAGGTGGGGAATTTTGAATTTGACGAAGGAAGCGTCATCCTCGTACTCGATAATAGCGGTCGTGTACGTACCTAGGATCATACCCACTTTTAGTTCTACGTCAAATCCATTAAGATTTATTCACATAACTGGAATAATACCTGTGGGAGTTGTGTTAACAAGACTGTGAGCAAGATATACAGGAAATTCGCCGTTTTCAGGTTGGAATACTCCTGTCTGTATTTCTGGATATGGAAAATGTAAATTTCCCGTTATTCTACTCTCACAATTTGCTGGAATTATTTCGTCTCTTAACAAAGATACAGTAACATCTATTAAATGTTGTTTAGGTGTACAATTCCATGTAGATTTAGGATTATCATCGGTTTCTACATCTGTAGCTACATTGAGGGACGCTACGTAAATGTGATTGGGTTTATAAAATTCCCTGTTTATTATTTCCTTATTTTGGTTATAGGCTAGAGGCAAATGCTGGTGTAGACGACATTTGAAATTTTAAATCGCCTATAGTTAAGACGTTATCTTTGCAATTTAATGCTAACGAATCTGATTTATTTGACATGAAATCGTATCCTAATAGTACTGAAATGTTACCAAATAAACCATCAGGAACGATAATAAATTCTTGATTTCTAGAAAATTCTAACTTTTCTATAGTTGTTAACTATTTTCCTATCAGTTTTAATCTGACGATTACCGACCCCAACCAAGTTGACTGGTGTTGTCATCGGAATTAAATGGCATTTAACTCTAAAATCCTTAAGCGTGCATTGTGCTGCTGTGTTCGTAATTAACGAAAGTAAAGAACCTGTGTCTAATAAACAGATTTCTGGCCTATTACCAACGTCAAACACTAAGTGTGGACGTGAATATTTAACCTTAGTTTTATTTAAAACTGTGTTCACTTGAACGTTATCAGTGTTAGGTGCTGTTTGCTCCGAGTCGAGCGGTGCTTCTCCTTGCCGCTCCGACTCGTGGATAGTATCAACCTCGGACGCTAGATGGTGCTGCTTGTCCCACCTGTTGCCCGATTGAGCGGAAATGCTCGTGAGAAAGTTTCCTCGCTCTCCCAACGATGAGTGTTTCGCTGGTGACGCATTTGGGTCGGCAACATTTTTGCTGTCCCAAAACGTTAAGCAGATTGCAGGTTCAAACGATCCTACAACTGTTGGAATTCTAATCTTCCAATCTTTCGCTGTTGGTGAAATACTAATAGATGTGCCCGAAGGCATGTTAACTCCATCTTTATAACATGAATCATTCGTATGTTTGAACTGAACTTTGCGTTCGTGACCTAATAAAGCAATAATTATCGGCTTTTTAGTATCAACTGGGTTTAATTCTGAGTGAAAATTTGTAGAATAAACCATCTTCAAATACTGTCACTATTACCAAGAATTTATAAATAAATTCTTGCTATTACTGAGTCACAGGTTAAATCATATTTATCGTAAACTGTGTTTAAAGCATTTGTAAATTCATTTACGAGATTTTTGTTACTCTCTATAGCCCTTGCAACATATTTTAATGGAATTTTGCCAAAATATGACGCTAAACGTGGTAATGCTAGCATGCAATCTGGCAAACCAAGTTTTTGCTGGTGCCATTCGACGTTTGAATACAAATCTAGCATTAATTTATTTGCAACTTCTTCTGAAAATAATGAAACGCATTTTACGTTAAAAGAATGAGTATTATTTATCTCGTTAGTTTGATTAACAGGAGTTTGAGCTTGAACTGAGCTGACGTGTGGATTTTGATCGTCATTATTACTCTGTTCTGGCTGACTTAAGTTTAGTTCTGAATCCCTGTTCACATTCAGACTACCAGCTCGTTTTTTGAATTGCAACCATTTTGACATGAGTCATTGCCCTCGTTTACGTCTGTAGCGTGTTGTGGAACACGATTTTGGCCGTTGTTATTTTGCCGTTGCTGATTTTGATTCTGATTTTGATTTCTATTTTGGTGTTGGTTCTTGCCGTAATTATTATTACCGGAATTTTGATTTTGTTGCCCATTATTGTAACCATTGTTACTGTTATTGCTAGTGTTAGTTTGGAATGCGTATGGGTTAATTTTCCTGTTGAACTGAATAGAATCCCTATTGTCAAAACCAGAAAAATAATTTCCGCGTTTACCACAGTTATTTCCCCTGTAACGGTTACCTCCGCGACCGATTTTGTTGTTAGATTTATTTGTTGGAAATCCACCTTCTTGTTTAATTTTCTCCCAACGTTGTCGGACTGTATATAAGTTTTCGTCTTTTGTACGACATTCTCGTTTTAGATGCCCTGGGGCTGAACAACGGTAGCAAATTTTAACTTGGTTTATGCTAGTGTTAACTGCGCTAATTTTAGCTTCAACATTTTTAGGTTTAGGATTGCTAAGCTTAGTTATGCCTTTCTCTAAGGAATTCATTTTATCTAGCATTGTGCCAAAAGCTAGATTGTTTGCATCTACATTAGAAAGTTGTTTGGTGCCTGTTTTATCTGAGTTACAATCGTTTTCATCGCCTTGATATCCAGCTAAAACTGAGCGATTATAAATGGCTGAATTATACGTATCCCTGAATGTAGTATGCATTTGTGATGTCACATGAGATTCGATCTCCCGTGGAATGGCGTGTAAAAATACTGAACGCATACCATCATCCTTAGCTAGTTGTTTAAAAGCTCGCTGTGCATCCGAATCGGAAGGTTTAACTCTCCAAAGTTGTGAAGCCATTTTCTCTAGCCTTGCAGCGAAAAGTTCGATAGTTTCTCCCTGTTTGAGTCGTGCCGTGTGGAACGACGTAGGGGTGACGATTTCACCTCCGCAACCAAATCTATCGACTAAAATTTCTTTAAAGCTGTCCCAATTTCGGGAAGTGGCTATGTGCGGATTCATGGCTAAATAAATTACAACTGGACCTGTACATTTACTACATGCAGCTGAAACTAGTTCTGAATCCTGTAGTGAAGGATCTAATGTTCGCAAATTTTCGACCATTAATGCAAAAGCGAAAATGTCTAATGAGTCATCCCCTGCAAAAGGAAGTATAGCTTTCTTGGCTGCTCGTAATTCTTCCCAAAGTCTAGATTTAGTTTGTGAATCTCTAGTTTGAGTTGATTCGGTAATAGTTTTCAGCACTTCTAAATGATTATCATTTACTGCCTTCAGATTATCACTATTTGATTGCAAACATACTGCTAAAGTATGATGTAAATTCTTTTAAAGGCGAGATTCATCCATCGAATCACCCTGTCGTCCGCTACTATGGTTAGGGGTTAAATTTAGCGGTGTTTTATTCCATCAGAAATTTGGGAATTTATTACTACATTTGGAGTAATAGGAACATGGGAATGATTCGGTATTTGCGAATTTATTGGCACCTGAATATTAAACGGTGTTTGAGCGCTTATTTGCATTTGCAAGGTAGGCATAGTTGGCGTTAAGATTGGTGTTACCCGATTGTGATGTGGCGTTACTAAATCTAACGGCACTGTTTGGGTTAAAGGCGTATTTTGATTTGGTGGCACATTATGATTCAGTGGCACATTTTGATTTGGTGGCAAATTATGGCTGAATGGCGCATTTTGGTTAGCGTGCACCTGATTATTTATTGGTACCTGAGTATTAAGTGGTAACTGGGAATTTAAAGGCACTTGATTTGTACGTTTATTACGTTTATATCTAGATCTAGTTTGATCTTTAGCTTTACCCTTATTTTGAGCTGAGCGATTAGCTGAGCGAGATTGAACTCGTTTGGGAGGAGGCAAATTTACTGCATCATCGATCTTGTCGATGGTATCAGAATACTCTGATTCTGTATCCGATTCATTTTGAGTAGTATTAGTATTGTCTAAATTAGTAGTACTGACTGAAGCGTCTGTGAATTCCACAAAATCTTGGCGATTTACTGGCCTTCTAATTTGTCTGCCTCTCGAAGAGACTTGAACTGTGCCTCGAGCACGATTACTTCTAGTTCTAGGCATTATTTAGCTAGATTTTACTAGATTTAACTAGATTTTAAGCAAATATTTAAGCTTAAAGTTGATTTAAACTTAATTTGTAGCACAAGTTTTAAGTTTTAAGCACTTTGAAAATTTTGTACAATTTTCTACAAATTTGCACCAAAATGATGATGATTTTCCTTATTTTCCCAAATTTTAACACCTGAAGTCGGCAATAATTTGATGGTGATTATTTTAAGAGCAACCACGACCAGTTTCATGCAAAATTAGCACTTTAGTGACTAATAAACCAAATGCACTGTACTAAATTTAGGCCTTTAAGTTTAACCCAAATTCAACCAAAATTTCCTCTTATTGTGGAAAATTCAAAGCAAATTCACTTTAAATGCAC
>JAHWFP010175002.1:94844-108957 GCA_023313725.1 Lithobius niger
ACACTCCGGTGTACACAATATTGACCCCACAATATGGCCAATTAAATCAATGACAGATTTGTTATAATTTGATTGTATGATTACAATTATCGGCAATGAGTCGAACGAATGGCATTACGGATTAAGTCGAGCGGTAAACCTAATCATTATGATATGCTCTTAATAAATTAAAGGAATCTCGGGTTAATTTAGTAGCATACGGATTGGTACTAGTTAAGCATAAACACTATTAGCTATTGCTAATGAATCAGAATACTTAGCTCTATAATAGAAGCTTGAGTGCGGCCATAGGCCCACGGCTTGGTTAGGCGGCGAAGCCCCGTCGCTAACCCAGCACGGAAATCTGCCTGGCGTACTTCTGGATTGCGGCCTTCGGAATTCGACTGGCGTGAACTAGTTAACAACTGTTGTGCGGCTGGTGATCGAATGATATCGCGCATTCCGAGGTTCGGTTTAAATACTGTGGCGTTATCGGCCATGATCAATCCATTGTAGTATTGATTTATTATTGAAATGCTAAATATAGTAACATTTGGACAGCTTGTTTGGGCCAAATGGGACCTCTACGCATGTCAATCATTCCATTGTTGCTTTCGGGTTCATTAATTGTTCCCGTATGCGGCGCTTTGAAGGTATATGCCGCCATCCCGTGTGGGAGGGACTTATTGTTATTCCACGTAGTGATCGATCATGAGCGACGATCTTATCGTAATTAAATCTACTTCTGGAAAGTCATTTAGGTTCTACGAAATTGTCGTAAATAATGTCAGCTGGTAATGCCATCCTTTAAACTCTAACAATAGGTGTAATTATACTTGTTCAGTCTTAAATGATCTTGCCGCCTCTCGGTCGTCTTTGAAGAAGGACTCCCAATTATAATTATTATCTGGAGTCATTTTGATCTATCCGAATAAATACTCGGCTCATGCAATTTAATAAATGTATGATATTATGCAAATATGCATCCAATTAATTAATTGTATTGTTTCTGTTATGAATATTAATTAAGCCATTATTAATTTCCTTACACAAGTAAAGGACAGCAGTAACGAAATGAATGGATTGTTGACTCGGGTGCCTCAGTTGTCATGAGAAATAGAAGGGAAGAATTTATCAATTATAAAGTAATGATGCTCATGTTGGATATTTCTTGAACGGCAGTGGAATAATTTGCACCCCACTAGATATCGGAACGCCACATAAGGGATCAACACAAGATAATGCAATAAAGAATTTAAGCATTCTAAATAACCACAATCAGCAAGGACGAAAAAGAGATTAGTTCACACAATGTGGTGATTGTAGGGGAAGAAAGAAGATCGAAGAACAATGACTTTTATCTTTGGCACTAGACTTGGCCACATCCCCCACAGCCACCAATAAATGAATGCTTGATACCCATATTAATGAATACACCACCACCTAGTCTTTAATATATAGATCAGTCCTGTAAGCAATGTAGCTGCTGTTAGAGTGAATATAAAGCCAAGTCATTAACATCGGTGTGCTCTGTCATCATCTTTATTTAATGAATGCCCAAGACTCCACACTAGGAAGTGAGTAAACACAAGGCATGAAGACTGGCGACGAGGAACGGGATCATTTTTGAGGAAAATATGTGAGAGAAAAAACGAAAATACGAACTTTGTTAACAGCGCAAGAACTTTGTTAACAGCGCAAGAAGCACGAGTAAAAAAAAAATGGACACCCTTGCAAATGCCCACTTCCCACCGTTTGATCCCCATACAGATATAACCTCTCTGGGCCCTCGCTGGGAAAAATGATTTTTTCGATTAGAAAACTATTTAATAGCTGCGAACATTTCTAATGACGAAAGGAAAAAAGCTATCTTACTTCACTTTGCGGGAGAAGAGGTTCACAACATATTTCAAACCCTTCCCGATCCCAAAGCAAAATACGCAGAAGCAAAAGCAAGATTAGACGAAAGATTTACTCCCAAGAAAAATACTGATTTTGAGTCATACGTTTTTCGTACAACAAAGCAAACAAATGACGAAACAATACATCAGTTTCATTCGCGCCTACAAAAATTGGCTACAACGTGTGGGTTTGACAACGTCAAACGAGAAGTAAAAGCCCAGATAATAGCCGGCACGAAAGACACATGCCTAAGAAGAAAAGCGCCTGGGGACACGACGTACACTCTAGAGAAAGTACTAGAATCAGGAAGAAGCATAATTCAAAACATACCAGGGTCCATAAATTTGAGTGATGACATACTAATATATGCAAAAACTAAACGAGACCATAACATTATATTACGGAAAGTCCTGAGAAAGCTTAGAGAGGGCAACATTACTCTCAATCCAGAAAAATGTGAACTAAATAAAACCACTTTAAAGTATTATGGATACATTTTCTCAGAAAAGGGGATGCAAATAGACCCAGATAAAGTGTCGGCAATTTATAATGCACCTGCGCCAACAAATCCAGAAGGTGTGCGTAGTTTTTTAAGCATGGTGCAATGTTGCACGAAATTTTTGCCAAATTTAGCTTCAGTGTCAAAACCTTTAAGAGACTTAACAATGAAGAACACAGAATGGAGGTGGTCTCAAGAAGAAGAGGAAGCTTTTAAAAATATTAAGCAGATAATTACACAAACAGTAGTGCTAGCCTACTGCATTCCAGAAGCAGAAACTACTATATGTCGACGCGGGTTCATTTGGTCTGGGCGCAATACTGGCCCACAAGTCTGCACAACACGAATACGCAGTCCCAGTAGCCTACGCAAGTCGTGCTCTGAACAGCATGGAGAAAAAATACTCCAACTGGAACGAGAAATGCTGTCAATCGTCTGGGGATGCGAACATTTTAAACTATACATATATGGTGCACCTATAAAAATATTCTCAGACCACAAACCGTTGGTACAAAAATTGATAAATTCCAACTCGCAACCATCTGCACGCATTGAAAGATGGCATTTGAGAATGCAACAATACGACTACCAGATTTGCCACATACCTGGGAAAACAAATCCTGCAGATTTTCTCTCAAGACATTTCTGTGGACAAAAGAATGAAAACACGAAACATCAACGAATAGCCGACAGATTTGTAAAAATGCTCAATGATGCAAAGCCTGAAGTGTTAAGAATAGAAGACATAATTGCAGAAACGAATGCTGATGTGCTGTTAACAACTGTGAAACTAGCCCTTCAAACGAACAACTGGAGCAAAGAAGCAAAATTATCAATATATCACACGATAAGAGAACAACTCACAGTTGACCAAGACACGGGGGTATTACTGAAAGAGCACAGGATAGTGATCCCCGAGTCGATAGAAAAGAGAGCGATACAGCTAGAACACACTGGTCATCAGGGCGAGACTAAGACAAAAGCATTGGTGAGAGAAAAAGTGTGGTTTCCAAAAATGGATATGAAAATAACTGAACACGTATGAAAATGCGTAGCTTACCACGCAACCACACAGCCCTGTGGAACTACAAAAGCACCGCTAGAGATGAGTCCATTGCCACCAGGACCATGGCAGCACGTTGCTGTCGATTTCCTTGGACCAGTTTTTAACTCACAATATCTCATGGTCGTAATAGATGAGTACTCTAGATACCCACTTGTTTGCATAATAAAGTCGATGCAGGTGACACTGTCATACCAAGACTTAAAAGAGATATTCACATTGTTTGGAATCCTGTCGTAGTCAAGACAGACAATGGTCCACCTTTCAACTGTGGAAAATTCAAACTGTTCGCAAAGAAGCGAAATTTTCGACATACGAAAATAACGCCTTATTGGCCAAATGCGAATGCGGAAGCAGAACGCTTTATGAAACCCTTAATGAAAGCCATGAGAATTGTAAGAATAACACAACAACCACGGGAAGACGCTCTCACTGAATTTCTGCAGAGTTATAGAACAACACTGCATCCTTCACCCGGAAAGCCGCCGGCAACACTGCTGCTAGGCCGAAACTTACGTACTGAGCTACCACAACTATTACCAACTCTTGATAATAGCCAAGTTCGTACAAGAGACACAAGAGCAAAAGCAAGCATGAAGCGACATGCAGACATTATATTAGGCATGAACGACCTATGTTAAAAGGAGGAGACAAAGTGCTGATAACACAACCAAAGAAGGATAAACTAACACCACCATATGACCCTCACCCATATCGAGTGACCAATACTGAGGGAACAATGATCACTGCTTCCCGAGTAGATCACCAGATAACGAGGAATCAATCGCATTTCAAACTGCTGGAGAGGAGCGATAAGAATCCAAATCAATCCATCTGAAAATCACAACAACCGATCCAGAAGAAAACCCCTCCCACCGGGAGATATGTGCGTTTTGAAGAGGTTGGAGGACTTCTAAGCTCGAACAATGAATCCCCTCAAGAAAGTAACGGTGATGTCGTGACAAATGACATTGTGAATAACAATTTAATTCAACCAGTGTCAAGCGCGACCAGATCTAGATCAGGAAGGGTCTGCAAACCACCCGACTACCTGAAAGACTATTCCACTAAATGACTCAGTTGCAATGAAAATAAGACATTCATATTTGCAGATAGGACAAACAAATAAGTGTTGTATTGGGGAATGATTAATATGTGAAGGGAGGAAAGCTTGATACCCATATTAATGAATACACCACCACCACCTAGTCTTTAATATATAGATCAGTATAGATATAGATCAGATATAGATCAGATATATAGATCAGATATAGATCAGTAATGTAGATGCTGTTAGAGTGAATATAAAGCCAAGTCGTTAACAACATCGGTATGCTCTGTCATCATCTTTATTTAATGAATGCCCAAGACTCCACACTAGGAAGTGAGCAAAGACAAGGCATGAAGGAATGCAATGGAAATATTTAGTTCACGGTCTAGAAGATGTCAGTAGCCATCGGCTGTCTGAGAGGTGTGAGGCCTATCAGCTCGGTCGTTTTCCCAGACAGCTATTCAAAACAAGTAAATTTACACGAACTTGTTTGACTTGGTTTGATTCACACTGATGTTTGTGGCCCGATGCCTGTTCCTACATTGAATGGTGAACTACTATTCGAGTTTCCTTGATGATCACACACAACGGGCATGGCCGATATTACTCAAGAGTGACGTATTCGAAAAAGGTGATGGAAGGCCACTGTCGAAGCACAGACTTGACAAAAGATAAAAGCAATGCAATCAGATGACGGAGGAGAATTTTGTGGATGGTTTGATAATTATTTGGAAGAAAATGGCACCACAGGACACACCCCTACTCACCTCTAGAAAATGAGGCGGAAGAACAGCTCAACCGTACATTGATGGAGAATGTTTGCACAACGTTAGTGCGGGGGTTGTGCACAAAGGTTCCGTTTTGGTGAAGTTGTGCTAACCATCTGCAACTTACTTAATGCAGGTGTGGGAAGATTAGCTGTGGAATCCCCTATTCATAGTTGGATGTGCAATATAAATGACGCCTCAAAATTTCCAAAATTGGGATGTAAAGCCCACATCAAAATTGTGGAACGCTTGTTAAATAAGTTAGCCGCGAGGTTAATAATTGGATACTTGGGGTATGATGTAGGAAGAAGTGGATAAAGGCTATGGGTATTCTACTAAGAAAACTTTTATGATCAGTCTAATAGAGATAAGAAATGGACTTGGATATACGAAATATGCAACGCAAGAAAGTCACAAATTTGAGGATACTTATGACAAAATGGATATTTGACCAAGTTTGAATGGGACTAATGATGCAGATGTTATAAAGTACTCTACACGGCCAGTTTTTGAGCCCCGACTGTTTGACCGCCCGGCCCTAACAAGTAACAATACATGCACCACCCTTGCAACAGGCACCAGTTTTGATGGAAGCACCAGTGCCTGCAACAACCCGTCTACATGCTAGTACAATGGATGAAACTACAATGGGGGAATTTGCGACCTATGATCAGTTCCAAGTAACAGTACATAAGGAGAAACAGACTGCATGCAAGGAGGTTGAAGATGGGAGTTATACCACAACAAAAGACTTTACGTTCACCAAAATAAATAGTTGGAGAGTACCACCTCCTGAAAATCGAATGGAAATCATACCCACTACATGGACAAATAGTTAATGGCAGTGCCAGATGAATGCAATGAGATGGTCCGTCAAGTTGAAGCCTTTGGTGGGAATGTCGAGGGAATTCAAGAGGAGACAAAATCAAATATGTCGAGAATGAAAGAGAATCCTCGAAGAGAGGTGTCAGACAAGTAACTAAAGAAGATGGTGATCCTCACTCCGTTCATGAAGCCAGAAAGCAGTTGGGGGATTATGATGTGAAACGTGGCAAATGTTGTATTCCTAGCTTTATTGGAAGAAGTGATTGTTGACTTGACACTATAAGACTACATCATCACGTGTGCTCTTGTTGATACTCTCTGCATAACGACAGCATAGCAGTCGACGTGGAAGTTGTTCCCAATGTTTTGAGAAGAAGGTACTGACACGAAACCAACCTACCGATTTCCGTTTGCTGTTCAAGAACGGCTAGCTGCAGTTTGTCTAAAGACAGTTTCCAACGCTAAAGCATAGAAGCTAAAACAGTAAACCATTTCATTCTTCCCACTCCGTATCACTTGTTACCGTATACAAGTATATTGTGTTAAATTTTCTGATAACTGTTTAATACATGCATCCCCCATCAGGGAGTTCTAAGAGAGAAAATGGCTACAGTGACATTCGTTGGTGCAGTGGATTCAAAATCAATCCCTTGGCTCCGTCTATAGCTGAACCTACCAACTTTCCTAAATCATAGCTTTGGTTCAGGAGTAAACGTGGTTAGAATCGAGGAGTTTCAGTCCGCCATTAAATGTGTGCTGAAGGTAGTCGATCACACCTACGTCAGTGAAGATTTCAGGATCAAGGCATACGGTGTAGAGACTCGCAATTAGTAAATTCTTCCCTTAATGGGGCTTTCCTTTGGTGCGGCCACGTCTTCTGAAGGATACCTACTAGCCCTTAGGTCGAGGTTCTCTTGGCAATCTTAACAAGGAAAACTCTTTAGGATAGGAAAAATTACACACCACAAAATGAACATTCATGTCCACTTGAATTTTCGATGCAAAATGTGCAGATTGGTAAAGGAAAACAAATAGTTGTTCACTCGATGTCATTCGTAAAATACGAGTAAAACTACTTCAACTTAAAACGGATCTTGAGTCTTCTCTTTGTGCTTCAATTTTT
Organism: Lithobius niger; assembly: GCA_023313725.1. Lineage (NCBI taxonomy): Eukaryota > Metazoa > Arthropoda > Chilopoda > Lithobiomorpha > Lithobiidae > Lithobius > Lithobius niger. The sequence continues at coordinate 102,054 of JAHWFP010175002.1, forward strand.
AATGAGTTGTTTCCCTATGTACCGTTTTCGAAACCAACACTATCGCACGACACTTACGGAAGATGCGAGATTGGCATACAGCCCCTTTCGTATGTGAACAGGAGAGCTGATGTTGAACCTTCAGCAACACCCCTCCCCACCTGTGTCTTGTGCACATCCCACTTCTCTTTCCCAGATTCATGCTGCCATTTTCCAATCTGACACCGAAAATTCTCCAGGGTATCCCCCCCAACCCAGTGGTCCTCAGTCATCCCCCCCCCACTACCTAGCAGCAGTGAACCTGACCGTGCTGAACCTTTCCTCTGCCGAGCTCACTGAAGCAGAATTATTCATTCTTTCAATTGATCCCAAATTCGTGACGTCTTATCCTCACGTAGTCAAGAATCACACAGCGGATGTCCAAATTGCGATATCTTGCATTACGTGGAGCCCTAAAAGTAACCAATGGCTCTTGTCTGCTGTTCTTATGAAACCCCAGTGTCAACCACCTAACCTAAAAATATACGATGGAAGGCGAGAGCACTCGTTCTCCATTGCAGAAAACGAGTGCTCTCGCCTTCCGTCGCCTTGCAGTTGTGAACAGATGCTTCACTTCAGGTTACATCCGTACCAAGGTGTGGGCGTTCCAAGGTTTTTGTACGTCCTCTCTTGGAACACGCCTCACCTGTGTGGTCACCTTACCTACTAACCGATATTGACCACAGTGAGTCTGTTCAATGCAAATTCACCAAGGGACTTCCAGGCTTTCGCTCCCTTATCATCTTGATCGACTAGAGAGGACTGGTCTGGAGCTCCTCGAACTAAGAAGACTGAGGTATGATCTTATCTTAACCTATAAAATTTTGTATGGCCTCATTCAAGTGGACCTTACGTTCTTCGACACGGTTCCAAATCTTCATGGCACACGTGGGCACCCGTGGAAACTGGCTGTACAAAGTTCACGCCCGGACTGTAGGAAAAACTTTTTTCCAGTTCGGGTCGTCCCAATTTGGAATGCCCTTAGTTCTGCAACGGAGTGTATGGAAACCGAGTCTGCTTTTCGTCGAAAGCTCTTTTTTACTGAGTCGCTTACAAAATTCCTAAAAAGGTCAACTTAACCATTGTCACTTTGGACACGTTTGTTTTTTTCTTTTTTGTAACATTGGTGCGGTGTCAGCGGCTCACACCCCTTCCGTCCACCATTCATGTTCAGTGTGGAAAAGTGTTTTATTATTATTATACTATGTCAGATGCAAGCCACAAAGTCGATTCAGAACAATCCCGCCATAACAGTATGCTATTCTCACAAAACAAATGCTACTGTTGTATTAGAGACACTCAACCACAATGCAATAGAATAGTGTTAACGGAGATAGAAAAAATTGAGCACTATCAGAACGTTGGTTCCAACCTGGGATAATCAGTCAACATCCAGATTGACTCGAAATTCAGGGTACTTCAATCCATGGGACTAGTAAATAATAGAAAGGGAAGGAACTCTCCCCTCCTGTGCATTCCACCCTATCAACCATTTTAGCGCAAAATAAGACCCAAAAGACAGAAATCCCCATGATGCCTATCACTTCAGCAAAACGCGCCCTTATCAAGAGGATTGACTGAATGCCTCCAGAAATACATTTCGGGCAAGAACTCAGTCAGCCAGTGGATGAGCGGCCATATCAGCAAGGCAAAATGGCATGATCTGGAGAGTGCCTGGTTCGCTGGTTCGAATCCGGGTCACGTCACTGGAATGAAACCCAGCAGAAAGGTGGATTGCCATTCTTTGTTATGATAGCTTACAATTTTCACTGATGGCTTATTTCCCAGTTTCCTTTATATTATTTACAGCGATTTATGTCTATTTATGCAAAAGCATCGACAGGATTCCCCATGAGGCCCATCACCTCGGCAAAACACGCCCCGATCGAGAGGATTGACTGGTGGTAGACCAAATGCCTCCAGAAATACACTTGGGGCACCAAGAGCTCCTTGAACATCTGGAAAACATTCATCTTGGCGAGGAACACCGACTCGTGTCGTTCGACGTCGCCACTGTTCCCCAGTGTTCCAAATTTTCTCCTACTTGACGTTCTGGACAAACCAGAGCCCAATAGGGATGGGTCGGTAACCGAAACCGAATTTTCGGTTTTTACTGAAAACAGAAACCGAAACTGATTTGGATTTTGTGTCGGTTTTTCGCACGGTGTTCGAAAAATCAAAAATTGATTTGTTTTTCTAATTTTTTTTTTTAATAATTGTCATTTTCTAAGTATAAATGACAGCAAAGCTCTTAATCATTAAAAAGAAAATAGTACAGGAAAATGACGCCACAGCTAGGACCATGGTCTATGACGCTGCTGAAAGTGAAAGCAGGAGTTAGAAGCTAGTAATAGTACTGATACAAGAAAAAAAACTAGAAATAGCTGGTTGGGGTGGATGGTGGCAAAAACCGATACCGAAACCGAAACCGCGGTTTTGTGAGCGTAAAAACCGAAACCGGAACCGAAGTCAACAAAATGAAACCGACCCATCCCTAGAGCCCAAGTCGGAATTGATCAGGACACCCACAAGGTATACAGGGAACTGCTTAAGGAAGTGCTCTTACATCTATGTGACCTTCAAGGGATGGTCTTTTTGGCAAGGCAAGGGAACCCCCATGGGTTATTCATGTTTGTCAAAATGGTCATGCAGAACTTCGACAAGAAGATAAACAACCAATTTCCCCTCCTTGCTCCCATGGAAAAGGTTCATTGATGACATCCTGGCAATTCCACGAGAGAGCCGTATCCCTTGTTCACCATGCCCTGAATGCATGGAACCCCAACCTCGTTGTCACCACTGAAGAGAAAGTTGAAGGCAGCATTCCCTTCCTTGATGTCAAACTCACGAGAGGAAACCAGACCATCCAGTATGAACCATACCGAAAACCCACACACTCTGGATGGGCAGTCTCATTTACCTAATGGCACCCCAAGCACCACTAAAGGCGACCCTCTACAATGAACTCGACCAATAGTAGACCTTACGTCGTCCCCAAAACAGCCAAGATCCTCCATGAAGCAAAGACATTGTTACTTATGCTACAATATCTTGCTGAACTTATCGACATTGCTACCAAGAAAGCATGGTGTAGGGCACCATAGAGCAGAACACCATCTCAAGGAATGAAGTAGAGCGAAGAATTAGCTATGAAAGATGCCCTGACAACCCAAATGCTGCTGTAACTTACCTCCCAGGGAGAAGCGACCATGTCTGCCAGTTGCTCAGATGTAAAAGTGTGAGGTGCTCCCACAGGAACCCTGCAACGCTAAAGAAACTCTTCGAGTAGGCAGAAATCCAACCACATGACCTCTTCTCCTCCTTCCTTTCACACCCCATTGTCATCCCTCCCACCTCTATAGTACCCACAGGAAAGCCAGGAAGTCTCCCCCCGCCACCACCACCTCCTACCCAGTACCCCCTCCCCAGGTTGCTACAGCACGAGTGTAGTAGTTTACTGCATTCCTTGTATTTTAGATGGTGCATCTTACATCGAAGTTACGCTTACGTAGACAGCTCTACGCACATGTTACTAAAAACCGGAATGACGTTAGGAAGGGTACAAAGAGGAAAAGCTTTGCTATTCACGCGAGATGTCACGAGGTACACACTGTAGGATGGATTCGAATATCCGTGCTCGAGATCCATTTCGTTCAATAATTAATGCTCATCTTTATGCGCTTGAATCTATTGGCATCAGGCAATGTCAAATTAATTGGATTCCCCTCAACATTTTCAGCTCCACGTATACAGGAATGATCTAGGGGTCAGCCTTACTTCTAACCTTAAAGCCTCCAGGCATTGCCTTTGCATTTCAGCAAAGGCCTTTCGTAGGTTGTGTCATGGTGGCCTCCCCCAGGGAGTTGCCATGACACCAACGTGGTCCTCCTTGGCTTGCCTGCAGCCAGATCTCGTTGCTAAGTGGGAAGCCCCCAGGCTACTTAGAGAGTGACTGAGATGAGAAACATGGCTGCAAATGTACTTGTTTATTGGTTGCATGTAAATCGAACTAAATCCTTTTAATCATCAACCATCGTGGTCTCAGTGGTTTCAATTCGTGATGTCCCAGATCCGGGCACCAGCGGGGAACATTACAATTTTGGCGCACGAACTAGGACTGAAATCTGGAAGAAATTTTTTGCGTCCGTTGAAGAAGAATACGTAAGTTGTGTGCGCTATGGCGAGACTTGGCCGACAGGCCGCAAGCGTAGTAAGTAAGCAAATGCGAAAATTCAAAGCAATTTGGAACCTATATTTGAATGAACGACTATTCCATGGTATCTGGTGAAGACTGTAGGAGTGTTGAAAGGCAAAATTTGGCTTGGGATTTTCGGATATCTAGTATTTTGCGAGTTGTCGGAAATTTGCCGCAAGCATTTTTACGCAACCGACGCGGCCAACGTACGCAACTTAGATTGACTTTCCTTAATTTTTGCAAGATCTTTGTTACCTCTACAGCCTCTGCAGTAGTAGATTTGTTGGTAATCGTTGCATTTTGGACTTTGAATGAAAGCAAATTGTTTATTTGGCGTCGTAATTTCAAAATTTGTCTGTTGTCAAGCTGGACCCCCTCTAGGCAGATGCTTAGCAGCGCTTAGCAACGGTTGTCAAGGAAATTGCCTGCAATTCTTTTGGCAGTTACACACTGTATCTTGGGATCAATTGCAAGCAACACTCAAATTCAGATGGGAATTTAGTTTTTCGAAAAGCAATGCGTTGCATGTCGACTGTGGTACTGCTAATTATGTTACTATTTTGCAAGCTGTAGTGTCGTTAGAGACACGCACATCCAACTCTATTGCTTCAAAGCGATCTAAACCGGAAGTCCTATGATCGTAGGTTGCGCTAACGATCTTTTTCACAATTTGTGCCGTAACGAGAATTTGCTTCGATATTCATGGAGGAGGATGATTTTGGAGCAGTAAACTCAAATTTCAGCATTATTGCATCTAATTTAACGGCATTTAAGCGTGCTAATCCAAATTTGGAGGTATCGAGTCCAAATTTTTATGCTTCGTGTGTTACGATTTCTGAAGAGGCGCATGACTCGCAGATATCGATCGCTCCTCACGCTTCTACAGGTTGCGACACCCTACCGCGTCGCATGCAAGCTGACGAAGAATCGATCAAAAATCCGGCGTCGGACCAACAATTTGATTTGACTGCATTATTAAAATCGGTTGTTGAAGAGCAAATACAACAGCTGCTTGTTAAACTAGAAGCTCGGCAAACAGTTAGGCAAGATGATGGGGCTTTAGATGAGCTTTTAAGGGACTTTATTAGAGTCGGTCCAGGAGTCAGTTAGGCAGTCTGTGAACAAGTTGGGGAAGGACTTGGAAGCTCGTTTAGTTACGCAATTTGTGGCACGGGGTGGCGACACCGTCGTTGCAAAGATAAATTCGCAAGGCACTTCAGACCCTTCCTCGTCACCTAACACCTCCAACCCTGTCCCTCGGTAGACATCTGATCTAGTTCACCAGGCTACTGAATTGGCACGTCAATTTGACAATAAGTTTGCTGCAGCTAAACAATACGTTTCCAGGGAAATTCAAACGTCCAGTGATAATGTTGCACAATCCACAAGTGGGGAAAATAAATCTCGTGGGGGGGGGGGGGCAAACTCTGATTGCAATGGGTCGTTGCAAGTCACTAACACCCCTGCCGCTACGCAAGTGGGAGGAGATCTAGCTTCTGCATTTGCTTCGTGGCATTTAAAGCCAAGAGATCTTGATAATGACACTAATCTTTCGGGATGGATTCAAGACATGACGGTCTTTGTGGAAGAAAGAAGGCTTGCAGGTACGTCGTTACATAATCTCATGGCTGCGCATTTGAAAGGGAGGTATTGGACTTGGTGGCAGGCAAGGCGAGGCGAGCTCCACTGAGCAACTGGTAAGAGATTGTCAAGGCCTTGAAAGTGGCGTACAAGCGTCCTAAAAGAGACAGAGACAGGCTGATCATCATGAACTCGTGGCAACAGGGAAGACATGAGCCACCGTTGGACTTTGTCAACAAAATGTATGCACAATTCAAGAAAATGACCAAAAGTGGGGATGAGGGTGAAGACGTTGAGATGCTGATTGATCAGATGAACGACCACTGTAGGAACTTCTTAACGGTGAGGGGTGAAGACTTTTGACGCCCTGTTCATGGCCATTGATGACATGCCGCGCAGTATGCGTTTCCCGACAGAACCGACCAAGACGGATGTCAGGCAGCAAGAGCAGGTAAGGTCGTCTCAGGCCCAACGACAATCAACCAGGCCAAATGCGAACCAGTCCGCACACAGCGCCAAGGTGTCTTCAGCAGCTACGAGTGCCAACGTCACTTCTCAAGACTCCACAGCAGTGGCGATGGAACAGGTTCCATTGACGCAACTCTCCGGTGATGGTGCGGCAACAACGCAGGAGTCGGCGACAGGTGCCAAACCTAAGAGGGACAGAAAGGCGGACAAGGAATGCTTCAACTGCCGGGAACTTGGACATTTTCCAGAGAGTGCCCGAATCCAAAGAAAGAGAAGGCTTCTCTTAAGTCGAACAGCTCGAGCACTTTGGCTCACACTTTACCAATTACCGTTCAGAAGACCAACTTCTACGCGGAGCTAGACTCAGGTTCCTCGGACTGCGCGACCCTTCGCTGCTTTCTCAACAGGGTCTGGCCAGATGCACCAGTTCAAGAGTATGAAGGGACGGAGTTGCAACTTGCGGATGGTACTGTTTTCAAGCCAGTCGGTCTGATTGAACTGCCTTTTACGGTTCATGTGAAACATCTAACACTGCCATTCAAGATTTACGAGACTCTAGCGTGCAAGTGCATCTTGGGCAAAACCTTCCTGAAATCTACCACCTTCGCATAGACTGGGTCAACGACAAAGGCTACTTTCCAG
>JAHWFP010175002.1:109357-150218 GCA_023313725.1 Lithobius niger
CTACTTTCCAGGTCATGAGGACTTTGTGTTTCCACTCTTACAACGTGGTGCTGACCCGCTCACTCCGCAAGCTAATCCCATGTGAAGGGTTGAGACGGTCAGTGGGTCGGAGGAATTCAATAGCATGACGGACAGTTAGTTTGAATATCTTCAAGGCTTTCTAGAGAGGCACAAAGACATGTTTTCGGGAAAACCAGGTCGCACGGATTGCCATACCCACAAGATCGAGTTTCACGATGTTCCTCGACCACAAGCTCAGCGGATCTACCAAGCGAATCCCAACGTCCGTAAGGAAATTGACAAAATGGTGGATGAGCTACTGGCTAGCGATAGGATCGAGCCTACCATCAGCGAGTGGGGCTCTCCTTTCTTTTTAAAGCAAAAGAAGAACGGTGGAGGCTTTCGCCCTGTTCTTGACTACAGGAAGCTTAACGCTCAAATTAAGACGGATGGCTACCCGATGACTAGGTCGGATGAGGTCTTCAACTTCGTGGATGTGGCTAAGTATGTTTCTATCTTGGACGGCGAGCAAGGCTTTCATCAGATCCCGTTAGATGAGGCTTCGCAAGACTACACCACTTTTAACTGCCACCGTGGACAATTTAAATGGAAAGTTCTTCCGTTTGGGCTAAAAACCTCCAGCGCCGCTTTCCAGAGAGCCATAGAGAAAGCCCTGGGGCCACTCATCGGTACCGTGTGCATCGTGTACATTGATGACATCGTCGTGGCCACCCGCACGTTTCAAGAGCACGTTCAGGCATTGAAACAAATCTTTGCCGCGTAGAAGAAACATCAATTCACCCTGAAGAGAAGTAAGTGCCATTTCTGCATGCCGGAAGTGTCAGTTCTAGGCCTCAAAGTTTCTGCGAAGGGACTTGAGTTGACCAGGGAGCACTGCGCTTCGTTGAGGAACTACCCTCGTCCTACAAACAGGAAGAAGGTCCAGGAATTTCTAGGATTTGCCAATTTCTTCAGGAAATTTTTAATATCCTTTGCGGAAATTGCGAAACCACTCTATGTTCTTACTAAGAAAGATACACCGATCCAGTGGACAGCAGAACACGAGTCAGCTTTCAAGACTCTGAAGGAAGAACTGCTAAACTCGAAGGCACTTGGACTACCCGACTTCTCCAAGGAGTTCATCATCGAATCTGATGCTACGGACCAACGTCTCGGGCCAATGCTCTCGCAGTAGCATGGAGACCACCGTGTAGTCATCGAGTTCTTCAGTAGGACCCTGAAAGACTCTGAGAAAGCTTGAACGAAGCTCTCGCAGCAATCGAGGCAGTTGAGAAATAGAGGCACTACGTCGAGGGCGCTCACTTTCTACTCATCACGGACAACGAGGCGCTGAAATGGGTCCTGTCTAACAAGGCATCGGGAAAGACTGCTCGTTGGGCCATCAGGCTTCAGATGTATGACTTTACAGTTGTACACAGATCGGGAAAGCAAAATGTTGTTGCGGATGCCCTCTCCAGGAATCCGCCGACGGACATGCACCTTTTGCAGTCGCTTCCATGCCTACAGACTTCCATGGTGCACCTTCCAATGTTTTATCTGAGGGACGATCCAGTTGTCGATCTTCGTGATAAGACAGAACTTAAGCAAGAACAGAAGAAAGACCCAGGAAATTGCAAGAATTTGCAACACATTCTTCAAGCCGAACCAAGTTGCCGGCATCGAGAAGGGAAACTTTATACTTAGGGTCATGGAGAGATGCACCTTTGACAAGGAAAGTCTACTTTACTTCAAAGATCCGAATGTCCCAGACAGAGGCAGATTTGATGGCAACTTTCGCTTCTATGTTCCGAAGTCTCTTAGACATACGTATCTACGCAGCTGTCACGATCATAGGCAGGCTGGCCATCTCGGGATCAATAAAACTCTCGCAAGACTACGCCAGGTTGCTTACTGGCCAAGACTTTTTGCTGACACGGTCAAGTATGTGAGATCATGCCCGGTGTGTCAAGTGGTCAAGGTGGCACAAACCAAGAAGGCAGGTAATCTACAACCTGTCATCCCGCGTTATCCTATGCACATGATTGGAATTGACTTCGTAGGGCCATTTCCCGAGACTTAACGTGAGGAATAGGTACATTCTATGCATGGTAGATTACTATACCAAATTTGTGTGGATAGTTCCGACTCGTTTCACGACAGCGAAAACTGCGGCAATGAAATTTTTGCAAGTAGTGGTAGCGGACTGTGGTCCTCTGGATTTTGTCATCTCGGACAATGGAGCTTTGTTTGTCGGGAAGATGTTTGAGGCCATGCTTTAAGTATCTGGAGTTCACCACAACAGAACCACAGCCTATCGCCCACAGGCGAATTCAACGGAACGGGTGAATCACACCATGAAAGCCTGTCTTCGAGCATTTGTGCACGAAAACCAGGATCAGTGGGGTCCACTGTTACCAGCACTGCAGTATGCCATGAGAACGACGCCTCACGCCAGCACAGGACAAACTCTGTTCTATCTCTGGCATGGCAGAGACCCGAGGAACCCACTACAACTCTTGAATCTACCAGCGAACCAGTCAACCATGACGGTGCAGGAGTATGCGGAGAGAAACCACAAGGCTCTGGAGAAAACCCATGACTTGGTTCGTGCCAACCTTGTGAAAGCGGCGAGCAACGCCAAGAGAGCTTACGATAAGCACCACAGGCCAGTGGAATTTCAAGCTCGCCAATGGGTCAAGATCAAGAATCACCCCAAATCGAATGCTCAGGCTGGGTTTTCGGCGAAATTAGCAGCAAAGTATAAAGCCCCTTATCGAGTCCTCAAGAAAAAATCAGCGGTCACCTATGAAGTTGTCGCGACCAATGATGCGTCTGACGTTAGGAAAGTCTATCAACATTTCAGACATGGAGCCGTACTTCCATCCCATGACTATGGATCGCTACGGACCAAAGGAAGACGGCGGCGATTCTGGAGATGAAGAAGCTGAAGAAATTCTTGTTCCACTGCAGCGAGATGACAGCGGTTCTGCCGATGGTCAAGTCAAGGACAATGATGAATCGGTCTCTGGTGATGAAGTCCAGGTGCAAGAAGTCGATGGTTCCAACATCGACGAGGACGACGCGTTAGGAGATTCGACTAACTCCCGACCCAAGAGAACCCATAAGCCGCCACACTGGAAGAGTGATTATGCTTGGCTACTCAGAGACGCAGTCGCGCCGTTTGTTGAGTGGGAGGCAGTGAGTTTGTGAACTCTGGTCCGGCGAATGATTGCGCTCGTTTTTAAGGAGGTCCTGGATGTCACGCTTTGGATAAAAATTGGGTTTTGCGTCTCTTCCAGTCATGGTGAGCGGCTTGGGTCTGTGTCCGACGCTTGTGATTGTGGGATGGGAGCTGAGTATTGCTTTGGCGAAATCATGGCTCGCTCGTGTTCTCTGGTTTGTGTTGTGCCATTTTGATGTGTGGGAGCTGGCTCTGTTGTGAAGATGCGTTTGGTGGTGGGGTAATATTGGAGTGGTTGTCATGTTTGCTTGACAGATCGGTCAGTTCCAGAAATTATGCGTCACGGCGTTCCTTGGACTAAGTCGTGGACCTCGAACTTCCCGAACCACGCATGGGTGTCCCATAATTCTTTCCTCTAATCGAAGACGTGAACAGACTGTCAGCTCACGCGTATTGTGCTTCAATTTGATGGACTAAGTCAGCCCCTGCCGCACAGTGTTAATGTCTAAACTTGTCGATTCACTTTGGAAAATTTAAAAAGGTTGTTAATGCATGCTTCATGTGTTTTGTAATTTCGATTTTCGATTTATGATTTTTCTGAACCTGCGTGCTCACCTTTGAAATGATTTGTTCACGGACTGGCGCAGTCATTTCAAGGGGGAAGCTTGTCATGGTGGCCTCCCCCAGGCAGTTGCCATGACACTAACCTGGTCCTCCTTGGCTTGCCTGCAGCCAGATCTCGTTACTAAGTGGAAGCCCCCAGGCTACTTAGAGAGTGACTGAGATGAGAAACATGGCTGCAAATGTACTTGTTGATTGGTTGCATGTAAATCGAACTAAATCCTTTTAGTCATCAACCATCGTGGTCTCAGTGGTTTCAATTCGTGATGTCCCAGATCCGGGCACCAGCGGGGAACATCACAATTGGCTATTGTGGATCGCTGCTTCATTTCCGGAAATGTGCCAACTAAGGTATGGGCCTTTAAAGTCTTTGTTCGCCCCATCCTTGAGTATGTCAGCCTGGTGTCGTCCCATCATTACTGGGCGATATTGACAGACTTGAATCTGCCCCAACAAAAATTCACAAAACGGCTCTCCGGTTTGTGGGACTTGAGCTACTGTGAAAGGTTGGTTCGGACCGGGCTTAAATCCCTTGAACTTCGTAGACTCATTGCTGACTTTATCCTTACATTTAAGATTTTGCATGGTTTCCTAGCTGTCGACCTGCCATTTTTCGATCCCAGTCCTTGTGCAATCACCCGTGGACATTCTTTTAAACTTGCTCCACAGGCGTCCAAGCTCGAGTGCCGAAAAAAATTCTTTTGCATTAGGGTTATCCGCGCATGGAATGCCTTGCCGAGTGAGGTTGTTGAGGCGTGTTCAGTTGACCAATTTAAATTTTTTTTAAATAAAATTTGCATTAGGACATTTTTAAAGCGGCTAGAATTGGCTGCGCCACTTGTCCCTTGACTCTTTTCTGTTTTATACTTACTTACTTTTATGGATTGGAAGTTTCTCCTTCCAGCTCCAAAGCCTTAATGTGGTTAAACGTTTATTATTATTATTGTACAGATATTGATCAGCCAGTTAGACCGGACCTTGCTAAGAGATTCAGCCGCACGTCGAACGCAGACCAGAACTTGCGTATAAAAAGCAGTGGTAGCCCAACCGATGCGGCAAAATTCAAATACCGAGGCTCTATGATGTAAATTTTTCGTGTCTTTTGCAAGCGTCTTTCTTTAGAAAGTTAAGGACAGTATCTTTACACAACTGAACGTTTTTCTGTTGAAAAATCAAGTGGACGTGAATTGTGTTCATTTTGTTGTGTTGTGCAATTCTTCCTGTCATGATGTCGTTCGTTCACCACAGTACCCACAGTTTACCGGTATTTTCTATATGGATAACTCTCACCGCCCCTGCCTCCGGAAAGAGATGCGAGGTCTAGACCCTCAACATGGCCTTTAACAAGAAAGATGGATGAGACTGCTGTCTTCTACTTCCTTCCAGAAGAAAACGTAGAACTCTTCTGAAGCTTCAAAATCTTGTACCATCCTGGACCTCGACACTTTAGCCGGAGGGAAAGAAGAGAGCTTGCAATTACCATCCGAGACCTTGCCAGTTTGGAGGGTTGGAGCAAAGGATGGTTGGTGGTGACGACAGGAGGCAGCCGTGGCTGAGGAGCAGCATGTTCAGAACGGTGACTGATTCTGTTGGTGAATTGCAAGTCTTCTAGCTGGCGATGACTTTTTCGTTAACTCTGCCTTTAGCTCTTCGTGGAACAAAGGGATATCCAAGGCGGCCTGATGACGGGGGAGGTCATGTGAGCCTTGTCAATTGTTAGCTTTGCTTGCATCCTTCCGTGACTGTTTAAGATGGTTTTGTGAGTTGATGTTAGCTTAGGTTTAGGCCCGTCGAGGTGGAACGAAAGAGGAGGAGATGTGACATGCTGAAGAGTTGAGGTTGCATGATGGTCCTGCTTGTTGGTGTCGTGCTTCATGCTTTTCGAGAAAATACGAAGGGTGATCCAAGACAGCCCTTATGACAGGGAGAGGCAGCACGAGATGGTCTTGGTTGTTCTTTGATGACATTGTGGCAAGTCTTTCGTGAAAGGACGAAAGGGTGGACTGACTTAGTACGGTAATCACTTACGAAAAAAATATCAACTAGTTGATGACTAGCTGAATGAATAGGCACAGAGGTTTTACAAACGGATGGTGATTTATTGATAACAATAAAAGCAATCGTCACTAATTACACCAGTTGAAGAAAATATAACTAGCCTACAAAGGATAGTGTGAAACGTAAGAACATAAATGTATTAAAAATATACAGTCTAATAACATAAAAATATACAATGTGGAGCACAATTATTTCTGAACTCCTTGAAAGCAAAGCCTGAAAAGTTTTGCACTGGTTGGTTTCATCCACGAGTTTTGGCTAGTTCTGGCATATTCTGTAAACTCCCTGAATTAAACAATTCGAGCATATTGGGTAATGGATTATTCTGAAGAAATAATAAATGGGCTATTACTAGTTACATTTTTCAAAGTTTTTCTTTTATTAAAAACCTTTGATTCCATGTTCACATAGTACCATATGTACAATTCTTCATATTTTAAAAATGAAGATTCAATATTTTAAGAACGTACAGCTTGTATATACAGCATGTCATGTATTATTTCCGCACACTTACCATTCTGGTTGTTGTGCCGGATGTAACCCGGCTGCTGTCGTTACATAGGTGATGCAAAATGCACAACAATTTGTGTACTTACCAAACAATTTTTCGTATCTCCCTTCGCTACGAGCTAGTCTCTAACTATAAGAGCAATGGCCGATACGATTATTAATTTAGCATGTATAAACATACTGTATGTGCCACACTAAATTAAACCATCGGCCTTGTCAAAATGCAACCAATACCTACAACACAAAAAAATCTTTTTATAATTGAGCTTGCTTATGTTTACATGTATACATTAACCATTGGTTTCACTTGTTGGTCTTCTTGACCTTAACCAAATCAGCACAGAGTGCTTATGCAATAAAACACGAATTCACATGAATTCACTATCCTAATACCATAAGTATCAAATCTGAACTGTATCAAAGTTCAAGCAAACATACAAAATGCACTTTGATGGATTAAAAATGAAAATATTGTGTCTTGAAATATCAACTGAAGGTGCAAAATACAAAGAATACATGAATATAAAAAAAAAACAATTATGTACTAGAATGGAATTGTGTGCACTCTCCTGTGGATTGGATTGTTGCACAATTTGTTTCACAGGTTACTCAACCTGTGAGATGCATAAAGATGCTACAACAATTATATACAATATTTGAATACAGACGCTGCTCAAAAAGCGATAACTACTAATATCTTGGGAACTTCTTAGCAAGGATGGAATTTTTATGTAAAAAAAAATTAAGGTTTTCGTGGCAAAATCCGCAATACAAAATGTTGAGCTCACAGCCTAAGTATGAAATGTTGAAGATGCTGTTAAGTGTTCCAACTACGTGACTTTTGGACATTATACATGAGGCGTCCGACCTTAAGCAGGTGGCTCCCTACCGCGACGGCCTTTGCAGGCATTATGGGTTTGATCCCTGCATACACACCACCAGTGAGGTTAAGCAGACAACTTGTACATCTTCTTGACGTGTGCTTCCAGACCAAGTCTGACGATTTTCTTTCTTTCTTGGAAAAGGATTTCTAGTATTTCCCAGTCCGAAAGGAGGCAAGTATTAATTGTGTGTTCTGTCAACATATTTGTGAGATCACAGGCAGCTACACAGTTTTGAAGTTGCGAAAGTTTTTGGCCGGGTGGCCAATATGGAGTTTGTCTGTAGGATTTTGTAAAAAAAAAAAAAAAAAAAAAAAAAAAAAAGTATGCAACTACTAAGGAACGGGGGCAGTGGTGTACAAGATCAACTTCTCTAAATGCGACAGGTGCTACATTGGCCGCATGTCCAAAAGGCTGGAATAAAGAATTTTGCAACATCAAAACTGAGTAGCTGCCTGCCATCTCACACATGAGTTGTCAGTACAGAAAATCGATGCAAGCCACCTTCCGGACTGGGAAACGCAAGAAATTCTTTTCCAAGAAATAAAAACATCAGGCTTGGTCCGAAAACATACGTCAAGATGCATGACGGTCGTCTGCAGGGATGAAACACATTATGTCTACAAAAGCCATCGAGGAAGAGCCATCTGCTCAAAGGAAGAACAGAGCATTACAGAGAAGCCATAATTCCAGAAGGCAGCTTATGGGCTTCTGATACGTCAAATATTTAGTGTTTATTGATGTTATCTTTTGGATCATCCATAAATGCACATAAGTAATTTTAACACCATAATAATGCCTAATCCGCGAGAAGATAAATATAAACATCTATCTTTGCATCTACTCAACAATACTAAATTCAAAGTAAACAATTAGCTGCAAATCAAATGTAATCGCAGCCATTATGCTATATTTCGAGTGAACCAAATTCCAAGCGAGTTGCCATTTTCCACGTAAAACATGAAACCCAATGAGAAAAACCTAATACACACACACACACCCACTGAGCCATCTAGTACTCTGACAAAATATTTTATTATGTGCTGCAAAGGAAATAATTTTTTTCCCCACCATAATGGAATGTGAAAAATTCAGTCCTTGCTTGTTAGTCATCAAAAATGGAGATAATAGCTTTAACCCTTTGACTAACAGTTTGTACGTTCTAAGGATAAATGACAGAACTAAGCCTACCATGACAGCGCAGACCCACGTTCACATTAGAAGTGTGCGAAACTAGTAATTTCGAGTAGAGTTCGACTTTGTGTAAACTGGTCTCGGTCTGAAAACTCCAAACTCAAATTTTTAGAGTTTCGTTGAGCTTTAACAACATAAAAATTGTTATTTCGTTTGATAAACTGCCACATAAATTATTATTATCCTTACTTACATTTAAAGGAAATTTAAACTTAAAAGTAAACTGTTCTTTACTTAATTTGCAGAATTAATGGTTTAAAAATGTGGAATATGTCGTGTAGTTAATACAGTAGAATCTAGTTGGAACCGACTCTGTCAGAACGAAATCAGTTTGGCTGTAGTTCAATCCAAATTCTTGCTCAAACGCACACTATAAAAAATTGTTTAGAACGAATGTACCAACGTTTACAACAAACCAATTTTGTTGGTTGCAATAACTAACAGATGTTATCTTTAAGATTTTATGCAGGAAAACCTTTATGTAGCCCCAAATTCCACTAACATCCGGCTTTAGGTTTTTTAATGCTAATCTGGGTAATGCGGTTCACCAAAACCAAACCAAACCGGAAGTGGCCTCCCACACTCAAGATGGAGGCTGGATGTAGCAACGAACAGCTAATAATCAACGGCTACGATATTTTTAAAGATTACCATTAATGTTGACATTTTAAATTAAAGGTGATATTTTCTTACAATTATTTACATCAGTATGATGACAATAAACTTTTAATTCTGAGATAAAACAAAGGAACTCCTAGATAAAAGGTAGGCAGTGTAATTACTTCCTAAAATACTTATTATTCATACTTCATACTAGTGTTGATTTAAAAAAAAAAAAGGATTTTCTTCCATTTATTTATATTAGTAAATGTTGTGGTCCCTAGTATTCATTTTAACGAGGTCCACTGTAGTTATACAATAACTCATGTGCATGTGTTGTTTTTGAGACAGAAAAAACTGATTTAATAGCCTTAGCCTACCGTAAATCAGCTATTTAATGCCCACTGGGCATTTCACACATTTTCATGAATTTTAGGGGTGGGGTTTGGACGCTAACACGGTTATTAAAAATAATTAAAAAATCTTGAAATAACAGTTGAAAAATACTTTTTATGAAATAAAATGAAAGTAGGATGAACTGTGCTTTGAGCTCAGTGTTGTTATTTACCAGTCTTAGGATTCTAGTTTCCTTTCTTATTAATGTAAATAAATGGAAGAAAAGGTCACTTTCATTACAAATTTTAACATTACCTGATGACACACAGGAACAACTTATTATGAGCGTAGCTTTCAAGCAGTGATCACACTGCCTGCCTTTATTGAGGAGTTTCCTTTAATTCTTCAAGTAAAAGTGGCACTATCACCGATTGAAAGTCTGCAGAAACTGGCAACATCTAGCACTCTAGAACTTGCTTGCACCAAGCGAAAGAATTCACAACAGCATTTCTTTTAACGAAACAAACAAGCCATGACCTCCTTAATTATTATATGAAAGTTTGATAAGTCTTCATGTACCTGGCAGCAAGCTGTAAAGCTTAACAATATCACCGCTGCTAGATGTCGCCATGGTATTCTAGTTCGCTTTTCAATTGTGATGGTGCCATTTTAATACAACACTAATGTAAATAATTGTAATAAATTATTACCTTATTGAATAACATTTCTATTCTTTAAAAACATGTAGCTATGGCTGTTCGTTGCTATCTCGATCCTCCATATTGTTTGTGGGAGGCCACTTGCGGTTTGATTTTGGTGAACCAGATCACCCAGATTAGATTTATAAATGCTCTGGGAGCATTCAAACATCTAATCTGGGCGATCTGGTTCACCGAAACCAAACCTGATGCAAACGGGAAGTTCATGAATCGCCACTGATGCTGCTGATAGCGATGAAAACATGTAAACAATAGAATTTGGGGCCACAAAAACATTTTCCAGTATTAAATCGTTGAAGTTAACATATATTATTTACATTTTAAGTATGTGTTACGTTTCCTACAACCAAAATTGGTTCATTGTACACGTTTTTCTGGTAGTTTGTGTCTTTGAACTGCATCCAAAGGGACATCTGCAAGACATCTGTCGTTATAAGAACGGTTTTGTTCTAACAAACAAGTTTGTTGAAGCGAGGTTCTACTGTACATAACTAATAACTAAATATTAAGAGATTTTCTATTTCGTTGATTTTATGGGGGGAGGGGGGCATTAACACGAAGCTAGGCCAAATCATGAAAAAAAAAGAATGGGCGTGCATTAACCAGGCCATGGGCGTGTTACTCGGTGCTTTATGGTATTATAATTATAAGAACCTATATCTTCGAAACTCGAACTCGACTAACTAATATGTTGAGCTCGCACACCTCTAGCATGGAACAAAAAAAAAGGCCAAATCTGTCTTTGTGCGTGGTTGTTAAGGGGTCGTTATGTGTAGCAGGACATAACATTGGCACTTTTTCTCACTGCTGGTGCAGCCCTTTAGCACCCTCCATCAAAAAAAAGGAGCAACCTTCTTTAAAAAAATACAAGATTAAAAAATATTCACAATTTTTGTAAAAGAAAAAAAACCACTTCACTTCCAGTTTATCACACCTGACTTTCACTTAGCATTAGACAATGTTCTGTTCTAAACTTAATATTCCGTTCAGCGTTGAACCCTAGCAATAAAAGCCTGGTGGATAAAAGCAAATGCAGCAAGACTGATGGTTTATCTTGCAGAAGAGTAAACAGCAATCAGCAGCGGCCTACAAATTCAGACACACTAAAAACTGGATCACTTAAAAGCACTGTGATAAATAAAGTTTAACAAGATCCCAACTCAGAAAATTCAGTCGAAATTTTCTTACCTTCTGTGTGGTTCAAGAAACTTAACATGAATTTACAACTATGTGGGTGAACAGTTGGTTAGGTAAATGAAGGGCAAATATATTTACAAACAACCAGCAGAATTAATGACGCTACCTTTCTACTTATTCTTCAATTAAGTGGGTAATGACTCGAAACCTACTTTTTGAGGGGAGTGAGCAAGGTAACAGAACTACTTACTTCTTGCTCCAACAATCATTCATAAGGCATATCTTCCAAGTTTTACATGGATATACGGTCAGCCAATGAAACACTGCAATGCTCGTAATTCTGAGACAATGAATTCTGATACACCTTTGTTTTGCTTTCACGGTAAAGTAAAGTAGCAAGAGTATTATTCAGAAGATACAATTCAAATTCGAAAGTATGGTACTTTTTTAGTCGACTCTCCCTTAACGGTAATTCATTAGTCAAAATTCACAAATTCCATGTTTGAGCACTCTGTACACGTTTTTCATAATGAACTGATCCGATAAAAGTCAAACAATGAGAGAAAGACAAAAATTACAGTAAATTCATATTGAAAACGAAAACTCACTGTAGTCAGAAGCATCTGCCTAGGATTATTAAGTGTTTGGGAGGATGCGTTATTCCCAGTGATGGATATATCAATGGCTTGAGAGTTTCGTGCAGTAATAGCAAGCTTATGAATAAGACGGCAGCACACGGCAGAAAAAAATGATGAAAATGAAACGATGCTCGTCTGGCACTCCTTGCTGTGATCTTCTAACAGCCACCTACTAGTAGGAATAGTATTGGCTACTCTCAGTTGGTCAGACATTATTAAAAAATCAAATAATGGCGGTGCACTGAATTTAGTCCCTCAGTGAACAGTGTGTCTAAAAGACGCTTGAACACTTATGGACCTGCAGGCGCGTCAGCCGATTAAGGGGCAGCTACGCTGGCTTCACTTCAAGATCAAGCCCCACAGTTCATAGCTCAGTGGCCCTCTGAGTTTTTCACTATCATCACTTACTGCCAACTACGTCGCTGGTGCATTCTTTTATTTTCAATCTTGAGCTGCGGTCGTGCCGCGAGCATTTATGCAAGTTGCAGAGGAAGCAGGCCGTCTATTAGAAAGTCGTGCCCTCCCGAACACCTAATCTTAGTACCGGTATCTACGACACTACATATTTTTTAAACTTACCTGGATTTAGAAACTGGCTATGCGTAGTAAGCCTAAGACTAATACAAGCTAAATACTTTACACGTCAAAAGTTTGGTCAATACAAAACTGAAGAAAAGAAGGAATGTGTGTATAGTACATTGCTGTTGCTATAGTCCAGCAATCAACTGTATTTCTCCGTGAGGTACCGTGACTGCACCATGCATCAATTTGGATGGCTTATGTTTGTCTTAAAGCTGCAGAAGAGGGTACAATACCAGCAAACTTACTGCAGCCAGTAAAAACACTTACACAATACTACCACCAGGTCATGAGAATAGAAAAGCAAGAGCATCTTTTCTTGTTATTCTACAAAATTTATGTACAGGGTGGTCCATAAAAAACTGACGAGCAAAATTTTGTTAAGAACCAACTTATTTTTTGCCCCCCTCCAGAACCGCAAAGGGGACATTTCAAACTACCCATTCTATTCGACATCATCTGACCCTTTATATTTCTGGAGGGTGCTAACAAAAGTTTGTACTTAGAAAAATTTTGCTCGTCAGTTTTTTATGGCCCACCCTGTATATTAAGGCTGCACCGATACCAATACTGGAGTGGATCGATTTCAGACATTTGTAGTATCGATATCGGATCAGTATCAGCAACTTTAAAAAATTTAAAACAGTAACCAACAGTTAAAATGTAGCTAAGAAGACGCTCAGTGATTTCCTGAGCAAAACATCGCAATTTCGACCGGTTCCCAAGATTGTGATATTTTGCTCAGGAAATCACTGAGCATCTTCTTAGCTATATTTTAGTTGTTGGTTACTATTTTAAATTTTTTTTATTTTAATAATTATTGGATTTTTAAAGAAAACTAGCCTACACCCTTGATAAAAAATTGGGGATTAAATATTTGATATTTGTGTTGGTAACGGCAAAACTTTTAAAACTGGGGTTATTGTCGGGTTGGTATCGGTGCAGCCTTATTGTATGTATATAATACACATACACTTTTCTTTACATGGGGGATGTTTGTTAAACACAAAGTGCTTGTTCAGTCTTACCGTACATGTGCTTGGCTCAGTTTTCAAGTAATATTTAAGACAATATCCCCAGAAGAGGATAGGAATTTTAGACACACTACTGGAAAGCCCTTAACTAAGTGCAAGGAGAGGCATGCAGTGAAAAGTTTGTCTTTGGGGTACTTGTTGTAGACTTCATCTATCAATTTTTCGCCAGTAATTTCTTAGTTTGCACAAAGCGCAGATAATTAGTTGGTTGGGTGTACCGATACCACTCTACCAAGATGAAGGAATGTACAACAGAGCCTCTGATGGCAAACAAGTAGAGATTGCAACTGATTATGAATCCAAACTGAAATTTCTAGAATTTTCAAAGAGATACACCAATGTTGACATCTGAAATCGACCTTTTTAGACTACATCGGTCATTGGCGTCGAGTTTAGGCAGTGAATGTTAAAACATTGGAAATCCACAATTTCATTAAATGATTTTGGCTCGCATTTCGCAACAGATGTGCCTTAACTTTTAGGTGCTATATTTCAGGTCTACAGAAATTTCAAATTTTATTTGTGAAATCCTCTTAATTTTGACTCCATGAAAAATTTAACTGTTTCACTTTATTTTATTAACCATTACACCACGTGATGTCGGCTGATATTTTTTCAACATCGGAATTAGCAATTTAGCAGGTCGGTGCATCCTTACAAGTGTCTCTGACTAAATGGTACAAATAAAAAGAATTATATGTACAGGGTCCCAGATATACACCAACAACCTTTAGGCGGTTATGAAGGACAAGGAAAGAAGCCCATGTCAGCAAACGCGTTACCGAGATCCAGTTTAACCTCTTTATAGCAGTAACCGCATTACAATGACAGTGTTACTAAAAACGGCCAAATTGTCACTGTTCTTATGCCAAATAAACTTACTTACAACGATACCTTTGCAATAATAACTTGATTAAAGCAATAGGAAGTTTTGTTCCCCAACTCTGTTCTACTGCTGTATAACAATACTTTCCTTAGCTTGTTGCACTATCACTCTATTTGCCAAGGTGATTGAATTTTTGGAAGTATTTTATTCCATCTTTCCACCCGACAGCACTGCCTGACTCACTTGCTGGGATCATTCCCACTTCCAAGCAGCATGATAGACAGGGAGGAAGACACCTGCAACCCCATACCAAGCCACACGTCCCATCAACACCATGCCGCCTGCCCAAGAACCTCGGCAGTACATTTGGATGGATGGAGCTGGCCATTATGCGGCAGTCCCTATCATGCGATTGTTTAACCCTCCCCAGAATCATACATGGAAAGAAAAAATTCTCATACCGAATGCCACTCGTGCTTTTATGAAATCTACAGGGTGGTCCAAAAAAAATGACGACCCGAAATTTTCTAAGTTCAACTTTTCTAGTTAGCACCCCTCAGAATCAGGAGCGGACAGAAATCAAATCTAATGAAACCAAGGAGTCGAACCGTAACCGAAAACCGGTAAAAACCGTTTGAAATAGCCGAACCGAAACCGTAACCGAACCGAAAAACTTACAGGTGGCATTAACCGTAACCGTAACCAAACCAAAATAAAGTATCGGTTATTTTTTTTGGGTTTTTGCGCGTTTGCTTGACATCATTTCTGGATCATCATTGTTGTTTTAACAATATGCTATCCTGAAATCGCGGATACAGATTTACCAACAGTAACTAATAAAGTTTTAATAACGAATGTGCAGTTAAGTAGTTACAATTTGGCTAAATAAGTTTGATTCAGAAAAAAATTGACTGCTAACATGCCGTTTAGAATGATGCTATGCTAAGCTAACTAAGCAGTACGCATAACAATGAGTAATTATGTCCCGCATGGGTTCACCCACAATGCCATATTTCGCGCGACCATGAATAGTTTGCAAAGTAACAATGATACACCAAAATTGTAGTAAAAATTGTAGTAACATTCTCGTAGGGATAGTCCGATATTGATATCGGCATCTGTATAATCTGTATTTATCGGTATTTTTGCCGTATCGGTATTGGACCACTGTAATGCTTCCGATACAGATATTCGCTATGCCAAGAAACGCAACCATCTTCCCTGCAAAACTGACACCAAGCACAGCAACAGCACTAACCAAGTGAGAAAAGGAAAGCCGTTTGCTCAGTTTGTAATAAAAATGTAGCATGCGATGGTTCCAATGCTCTCAAGTTTTACAACGGCCAACTTAAAATCTAACTAAGAAGATGAACGTACTGAAGCCATAAGTAAAAAATGCTGTTATTGCTGCGCAGAACGCATAATCTCAACAGTTGGAAGCCATGCAAAACCTGAAACTGAAGTTGCATTTGTACGGAATTTAAACTTTTAGTCGTGAATTATTATTAATATCAGAATGCATTCCACTGTAAGCACTCGGGTATTACGTATAGCCGATGATATTGTTTTTCGGTAACAGTAGCCCAGATATAACGATAAAAAAACTGAAGACCCAACAGGTATTGTTAAAAAAAAAGGTTATACTGTACACAATGGAGACTAGGTTTCCGCTGCGCCCAAATAAAAATTCCGCAGACATAATGCTAGTCATCTGCGAATTTTCCCGCGGTATAATTTTCTTATTTTCTGCCAACAAATGACGTAAATTCTGCGCTTATATGTTGGTTACGTGCTTCTTTTGCATGCTACGGCAAAAAGTGAGAGCAGACGACAAACAGAAGCATTTTAGCTATGGATGCGGATTGTCCAAAATCTGCGTCACTCTGCAAAAGCTGTAGAAATTTGCTATACTGCAGGAACCGCAGAAACTTACACTCCTTGAAGATGTAAATGTTTTATTTTTCCTAAAGTGCAGGGCATTTTTCTTGAAAACGGTATAAAAATCTGAAAAAACTCCGGATGTTCCATGATCCAATTTAAGACAACCCGTGATTGGTTGCTACCTAATGTGGCTATTGCAAGTATCTCGGTAATGACGTGTGTACCTGCAGACATAGGCCTGTAGACATTGACCGTTTCAGTGTTCTCTATAACCGCACGAAGTTTTGTTATTTGTTTGTTTGTTTGGAACATGTTTAAGACACCCCGTATAAAAAGCAGGGTATACCATTTTTCCTGCATTTGTATTTCAACCTACTAAACTATTACCACACACGATTTGCAACGTTCACTTTTTCTTACGTGGAACACGAGGTTCGAACAATTCTCGAATTTAGACGTTATTAAGGAATGTTTACTTTTTTTTAAGTATTCATAGGTTTGAAGATTAAGTAAAATTTGCCTAAGTTCTTAGTGCTTGTTTTAGCTGCTGGGCTTCTAGCTTACCTTTTGTTTTTTAGTTCTTTATGTCTAGCAACACAACATCACCAACTTGTAACCGAAGGTTTAATAACGGATTTTTCAACTTTTCTCGGTATGCAAGTTTCGTTAAATGGAATTAGACCAGGAAAAATGTAGTGTCAATTGTTTTGAGTACTTTGTGTTTGCTACTAATAAAAAAAAACTTAATTGTAAGTTTTATTTTTCCGTAAAACAACAGCCTGTTTAAACTTTTGCATGCAGAATCTAGTGCATTCTTTAATCTCCCACCTACCGCGCTAATCCGTACTAGTGAGGCATCACTACAAAGGAAGGAGAGAATTACCTGACTCTGCAGACTTTTCTCTTTCACGTCACTGACAAATAAGGAAGCACTAAATGGTTTTGCCAGATTATCGGTAATAATCAATTCATTTTCTTAAAAAAAAAATTAATCAATAAAATATATTATTTTAAAGGTTTTTTCCTCTCCTTTTTAGCCAGCTATCTAATGGTCTAAACCCCATGGCAAGATCTCTTTTCATTCTAAAGTTGTGAAGGAATATGTGGAAAGCAAGTGTTTCTTTTATGCCTTGAACTTGAAAACACCCTTAAAGCAACATGCAACATACCTCATAATCACAGACATTTTTAACAGTACATGTGTTTTGTCTTTTAACCCTTTGTGTGCCACGCTTATTCCACAAATAAACCTTCCTAGGCCATAATTTCCTGGTGATAACGACGAGTATTGACATCGTCACTTAATAAAATTGTTAAATATTGTCTATTGAACCTTTTCCTGTTCAGTTTGTTGTGCTTTAATGAAAACAAATGCATCCATTGTTGGTAGTAAGGTTAATAGCACACAGGCTTTAAAAAAATACACAAAAAATCTTTCAATTAACAACAAAACCATCACGAAAATTAAATGGACGTCGTATGACGTTCATGGCCTCCCAGAGATGTTTATTGAGGACGTCATATGACGTTCGTGGCCTGCGAAGGGTTAAAGCATGAACAATTGGACACAACTGATAACAGATATTTGAAATTCTTTGTTCTGGATTTACCAGTTTTATTATGAAGCCCTATTTGATGTTGTACCAGTTGTGAAAACTAATTGGTTTGGCAGAAAATAAAGTGGATCAGTACAACTTTACTGACAAATAAAGCATGAAGCAGCAAATATTAAGGGAAGAGACCAAGCCTCCCCCCCTCCCCACCCCCAAAAAACCACTGCCTTAATTGCATTTTAAAAATTATCTGTGTTAAATGAACCAACTAACTTGTTGCTAAGGTACAGAAGTTTCAGGCTGTTAAAACAGGTAATACCTAGGCAAAAATATTACGTACCGGTATTCTCCAAAAAATTTGTCGCAACATACTTAATAACGTTTTAACAAAGTTCTTTTTTTTAATAAGTAAAAAAAAAAATAAATTGCACGTTGCAACTAATTATCATGCAGCGACACATACAGCAACGTCCGACAGGGCATCTCATTGCTTTACAGAATTTGACCAAACATACGTAGTTAAGTAAAACCAAACTTCCAAAGTTGGAAAGTTGAATCGTTTTTGAAGTGTTTTATAAAGTCAATGCACAAAAAACATACGCGAGTCCAAAAAATCAAAAACAAGATCCAATATTGCTTTTCATCGCCTTACCTTTTAGTTAGCATCCACAATGTAACCAATATACTTGACAAACTACTTCTGAAACCAATTCAACACTGCAACGAAATAACCCTCACAACTGAAGACCACACAAAAAGAAGATTAATGATACATGTTTAAAAACATGAAAAATTAAATGCTTCAAAAACTGCGCCGTTTTTGAAATGTTCTTAACCGATTGTACTAAACTTGCTCATAGAAACCATTAAAAATGGAATCTAAACCAGTTGAATGTGGGTCCACTATGTGCAGAACACGGCCGTTAAGGTTCATTTGATTTTGCAACTCCAGGAAACCTCGGTCGCCCGACACAACAGTAAAGGAAATCGATTTTGGAAGTTGATTATCCAACTTCCCGGCCTAGAAAGGAAATAAGAAATTAGAAACTGAAACGAACTGTGTTGTTAGATTATCAAAGAAGCACAGAGTGATAAGGAAGGTTTTAAATACATGCAAATCATAATAGTTCAAATTATAGGGATCGGCCGGAGCCGATTCCGGAGCTGAGCACCGGCTGGTATTAGCGGTACAGAAGCAGGTGCCAAAATCAACTATGGAGTCAGCAATAGAGTCTGCACTACCCAAAATTTGGTTAACTTTTAATGAAGTGCGTCTACGATTTATTTATTATAATTTAAGTACATAAACTTTTACTTAGTATTTCGTCCCCCTTTTGTTATTTAAAGAATTTGGACGGCTAAAACATTAGTAGCCAAACATAACTGCACGATCTTTAGTAAGATTATTTGTTGTGGAGTCCAGGGACAAGGGTCAGCACTAAAAATGTGCAGATCAGAAATCAAGTACCCTGAATCAAGCGGTAGGTGATCTTAAAAGTTTTTCTAAATATTTTATATTTGAATTTAAGACACAAAACGAATAAAAATTATTTTAATTATTCACTGCTGAATGTGTTGTGTTTGGCTAGTGCTTCCCACAGTAAAGACCGTCTCGTCTACACAAGCGCTAAAAAAGGTGACTAAAATCAACGATAGGAGAAGGAGGGACAACGTTTGCTACTGCCATCTCAACACTAAGTGGCGACGTCGCAAACTAGTTGACGAGGGTTCCTAAGTCTGCGAACTGATGGCAGCACTTTGCAAACTTGTCGTGCCGCTATTTGTGTCGCCTTCTAGTGGGCATTTTGGAATGCAATGCATATACATCCATTACTTTAGGTGGTGAGCTAGCAGATATCGGTAGGGTGCTCTATAACCTAACAACCGAGAAAAAAGTAATCGAAATTTATCATCAAAAGAAAGAACATTTTGCCGTCCCCCAGCCAGGCCGGCTAAAAATGGTTTCTTTTTTGCCTAAAACATACTTAACCTGATAATTTTAGCATTACATTGTCCTAAGGAATGTCTCCCTGGAGGTTTTTAAGTTGCTTGTAGCCGCCTGCTTGCATGACCCACTGCGCATGCGCAGCCCTCTCTACATAAGCGAGAACATGGTTGGTCTCGGCATTTATTTTCCTCTCAATCTGTCAGGCGGTGACTCGAGAGGGGAAGTAGGGCAGGAGTTAGATCAAGTATGTTTTAGGCAAAAAAGAAACCATTTTTTAGCCGGCCTGCCGGGGGGCCGGCAAAATGTTCTTTCTTTGTTTGCCACCTGAAACATATTAACCTGACAATTTTAGCATTATCAGTTGACCTCGTCAAACATGGTGGCGGGCACCGATCTGACGGGGCGCCCCGGGATGCAAGCAGGCTTCCCCTAAAAATTTGTATAGTAAAAATTTGCACTAATTTCAGAACAGGGTGAAGAAACAGGAACTTTGACCTCTTTCGTGGGATTTGGATCGTTGTTAAATAAGGGATCTTGCTTCCTTCTATGGTTGGCTTGCTTCCATCTGGGATGGCTTGCTTCTGTTTCGTTCTGATTGTGCTTAAGGGGGCTTGACCACAGTTCAGGCTGCGACGATTGGTCCCAGCCGGTGTAGTCCCTTTCCTTCTCTTGACCTGTTCCTCAGGTAATGGGAGGTGAATGTTGTTGAGTGACGCCAGGATGTGGGTTGTAGAATTCCTTCTGTTGTGATGTGCCCATGATAACGGTGTCGCTCTGACCTTCGCTATTTTTCTTTTTTCAGCGGGAGATCATGGCAGGATGAAGTTTCTCCTGTTTGGAGGTCTACTGGTAGGAAAGTTGATTTCTGCCTCTGCGGATGTCGTTGTGTTGAGTTCTTGTGAAGTAGAAATTGAGCGCTGGAATGGGACATAGTAGACGTGCCGGCTCGTTACCTGTTAAGGTTGAGAGGGCTGCGAAGGTTATGGGTTTTGGTGGTTTGGATGGTTTTGAGTCTTGCTCGAAATCCTGCTCTTGGGTGAAGAGTTACTGAAGAGAAGTTTGGGCTAAGATGCAGTAGGTAGGGACTGAAGTAAAGTTTGGGCTAAGATGCAGTAGGTAGGGTCTGTTGATGGGGCCTGAATTTCAGAACAGTGGGCATTCGCTGCGAGTGTGAGAGACAGTTTCCCTGGTAAGGAGGTGGAGGGATCTGTCCTGCATTGGTTCGTGGGGGGCTTCCATCAGGGATTGTAGGGCGATTGACAAGTCCCAGTCTGTGGCAAGTCTTCTCGTTGTTGGGCGGTCATTTTTGAAGGAGCGGAGAAGAGCAGAAATTTGGTAATCACCGCGAAGGTTAGTCTTGTCTGTTGCCTTGAATACCGAGTTTAGGGCTGAGCGGTAGGCAGGGATCGTTGAGCCTTTGTCCATGTCGAAAAAGTCAGTGTAGAATCTTAAAAGTTCGGGTATAGAGGGATTGATTGGATTGGTTTTCCTTGTGAAACAACCAATGAAACCATTTGGATAAGTGGTTATCATACATTCTGTTTGTTGGTTCTCTGGTGGCTTTTGCAGTGATTCGGGTGCACCACCTTGATGAATTCCCGCCTTCTGCAGGAGTTTGATGATAGAAGGTTTAAACTGGGAAGGTTTGGGTGAAGTTTCGAGCCCTTTTGTTGAGACAGAAGATCTGGAAAGTAGGTGTGGGAACCATGATGCCGACGGCCAGGGGGGAGTTATAGAAGGAAGAAGCTTCGATTTTCTTCGTCCTTCCAAAGTATTCATGGATTTGGGTTGGGCACGGTCGAGACGAGCTGTCAGAGGAGAAGACTACGTTCGTCTTGAGGCTTTGCTGTGAATTTAGGTTTTTTAGCCACGAGTGAGACAAGTCTTGCTGTTGAAAGTGACGGGTGTAGATTTTCACTCAAGATGTGGGGTTAACCATAATCGAGGCGAGAAATCAGTGTGGACTGCCACAGTTGTTTGGGTCTTCATTCGTGGTGTGGGGTTGGTCACGGTCAAGACGAGTGGCCTGAGATGAAGGCGTTGTCTGACTTGTGAACTTCACTCAATTCATGGGTTGTAGTCACGAATGAGGCGAGCGTTGGTGTGGATAGCCATAGCCGTTTTAATCTTCACCTGAGAAGTAGGGTCAGCCAAGGTCGAGATCTTGGAAGAGGAGAGTGCGTTATCCATTTTGACTATTCACTCAAAACATGGGATTTAGCCAGGTTTAAGACAAGCATCGGTGGGGGTTGCTACAGATGTTACGATTTCCGCATGAGACGTGGGGTAAGCCATGGTCGAGACAAGGTGTAGGAGGTGAAGACGTCATCTGACTTGATTATTTCTTTTGAAGCGTGGTTTTTAGCCACGGATGAGCCGGGAATCAGAATGGACGGCAACTGTTGTTTTGATTTTACTCGAGACGTGAGGTCAGCCATGGTCGAGACAAGGAGCCAAGGATGGGGGCGCTCCTGTCTTGATTCTTCACTCAAAACGTGGGTTCTTACCACGAATGAGACGAGCATGAGTGTAGACAGCAGCTGTTGGCTTGATTTTTGCTCTGTGGCATGGGATCAGCCATGGTCAAGACAAGCACCAAGAGGTGCAAACGGCTTCCGTCTTGAATCTTCATTCAAAACGCGGGTTTTAGCCACGAGTGAGAGGAGTAGCAGTAGACAGCAATTGTTGTCTTGATTTTCGCTCGTAATGTAGAGTCAGCCACGGTCGAGACAAGCAGCAAGAGTTGCAAACGGCTTCCGACTTAGATTCACTCAAAACGTGGTTCTAGCCACGAATGAGATGATCAGCAGTGGGCAGCGACTGTAGTCTTGATTTTAGTTCGAGACGTGGGGTCAGCCAAGGTCGAGATAAGCAGCAAGGGGTGCAAACGGCTTCCGTCTTGGATCTTCACTCAAAACGTGGGTTTTAAGCCACGAGTGAGGGGAGTAGCAGACAGCAATTGTGTTCGAGATGTGGGGTCAGCCACGGTCGAGACAAGCAACAGGAGGTGCAAACGGCTTCTGTCTTAGGTTTACTCAAAACGTGGGTTCTAGCCACGAATGAGATGAGCAGCAGTAGACAGCAACGGTCGTCTTGATTTTCGCTCGATACGTGGGGTCATCTACGGCCTTGACAAGCAGAAAGAGGTGCAAGCGGCTTCCGTCTTGGTTCACTCAAAAAGTGAGTTTTAACCACGAGTGAGACGAGCAGCAGTGGACAGCAACTGTTGACTTGATTTTCACTCGATACGTGGGGTGAGCCACGGTCGAGACAAGCAGCAGGAGTGTAGATGACGTCCAACTTGGCTCGTCACTCAAAACGTGGGTTCTAGCCACGAATGAGACGAGCAGCAGTAGACAGGAACTGTTGTCTTGATTTTCGCTCGAGACGTGGGGTCAGCTACGGTCGAGACACGCAGCAAGAGGTGGAAACAGCTTCCGTCTTTTCTTCACTCAAAACATGGGTTTTAGTCACGAATGAGACGAGCAGCAGTGGACAGCAACTGTTTTCTTAACTTTCGCTCGAGACGTGGGGTCAACCACGGTCGAGACAAGCAGCAAGAGGTGCAAACGGCTTCTGTCTTGGATCTTCACTCAAAACGTGGGTTTAGCCACGAGTGAGACGAGTAGCAGTAGACAGCTCGAGACGTGAAGTTCCACGGGGGGGCTGATGGCAGTCGTCAAGGTATGTGCTTGCTTTGATTTGTTGTTGGTGAAGGTGAGCCAGGATTGGTTTTTTGAGACCATGGTGAAAAATCTTGGAGGTGCGTTCAAGCCGGAAGGCAGATGGCGGAATTCGCAAACTCGGCCGTCTTCGTTGAGGATGGGTGGAAAGACATTTCTATAGACATCTTTGTAAGTAGCAGATAGGCCTAATGGAGAATGGTTCGACCGTAGGCCTATTCATTCATGCAACGATGCGACAAAACCCATTAAAACAAAGTTAAAATGTTTTCGTTTTTCGGCTGCGTTAACACCAATACTTAGAAATTAATTCGACGATGAAGTGTTATTATTTAGTTTAGTTACAGCGAAAAAAATGAACCATCTTCTACTTTGAATGTTCGAAATCAATCGATCACAATTGTAACGCTCAAATTCAAAAACAAAAATACAAACGGGACGGTATTTTGCGAATTTTCGATAGGCCTAATAGTCCGAGTGGTGTTAATTTCGGTCTCTCCTATCTTCTTCAGGCTTCCTTTCTTGTGCTTGCTTCTGAGTGGGCAACGGTTTCCACGCATTTTCAAAAACACTGGCACTCATGACAAGGTAAATCAGAAGCAAGCACAAGAAAGGAAGCCTGAAGAAGATAGGAGAGACCGAAATTAACACCACTCGGACTATTAGGCCTATCGAAAATTCGCAAAATACCGTACAGTGTGTATTTTTGTTTTTGAATTTGAGTTTAGTTACGTCGCAGAAGTCTAAAAGCAATAAGGAGGTAACGATGTTTAATCTGCCATGTTAAATAACTAACTTTTGACACCGAGTTAAGCGTAGTAAAAAATGGTCGTCTCTATCTGGTTGCCTAACTGCGGTGTTTAATACATCGGAGTGGGAAGCGGCACGTAGGATTACGCGTGGGTAATGGTTTGCTGTCTTTAGCGACATGAGCGACCCGGCTTAAGCCAGTCGCCCAGCGGTCGACATTGATAGTCGGCAAGGGAGATCTGCGTTGCGAAGGAGGTAACTGGGGCGTCAGCGGACTGGGACGATTTGTACAGAAAATGATCTGGATCCGTTTCTTCTACCGTCTTGAGTAGAGAGGCGAGGGGAATGGTGGGGTCTTCCGTGTTGTCGTCCGTAAACTGGATGTGTTTAGCAGGTGCAGAACACAGGTGTCGCGACAACCGACGGTGCGGAAAATGTACGTTGCTTGGCTCCCAAAGGTGGGGCGGGCGAGTCACGTTTGCGGCTGACACGACTTGTCGTTGAGGCGACCTATTCCTGGGTGT
Source organism: Lithobius niger (assembly GCA_023313725.1). Taxonomy (NCBI): domain Eukaryota; kingdom Metazoa; phylum Arthropoda; class Chilopoda; order Lithobiomorpha; family Lithobiidae; genus Lithobius; species Lithobius niger. The sequence goes on from JAHWFP010175002.1 coordinate 134,011, forward strand.
CGGCACGTCGTGCCGAAGAGGTGCAAGAAGGGTCCAGGGTCCAGTTCCACGAAAGAGGCTTTCAGGGAGTGGTTCGGTCTCGTGAGAAAACAAGAAAGGAGCCACGGTGTCTCCATTTCCAACGACAGCCAAGGGTTAGTTCAACGAAGGTGACTTTCGGGGAGCGGATGTGTCTTGGGAGACGTGAGAGGTGTCATGGGCGTTTAGATCCAATGGTAGCCACGGGGAATGGGCCGGTCTTGGGTGACAACGAGAAGGGAGCCATAGTGTCATCGTTACCAACGGCGGTCAGGAGGTCAGTTCAACGAAAATAATTTTCGGGAAGTGAATCAGCCTTGGGAGATGAGAGGAGCGACACGGAGATCTTTATTCCAACGATGGTCAAAAGTCTTATCCCCCCGAAAGATGATTTTGGGGAGTGGAATGGTCTTGGAAGACAACGAGATGGGAGCCGTGGTGTTTTCGTTTCCAATGGCGCCCAAAGGTCCAATCCCCCAAAAGCTTTTCGGGGAGGGGAACGGTCTCGGGAGACAACATGAAGATAACCACGGAGATTGTTGCTACAACGGTGGTTTAGGGTCCAGTTCCACGAAAGAGGTTTTCAGCGAGTGGTTCGGTCTCGTGAAACAACAAGAAGGGAGCCATGGTGTCTCCATTTCCAACGACGGCCAAGGGTTAGTTCAACGAAGGTGACTTTTGGGGAGCGGATGTGTCTTGGGAGACATGACGGGCGTCGTGGACGTTTAGATCCCATGGTGGCCAAGGGTTCAACTACCGAAAGGAGCTTTCGGGGAATGGGACGGTCTTGGGTGACAACGAGAAGGGAGCCGTAGTGTCATCGTTACCAACGGCGGTCAGGAGGTCAGTTCAATGAAAATGATTTTCGGGAAGTGAATCAGCCTTGGGAGATGAGAGGAGCGATACGGCTATCTTTGTTTCAACAATGATAAAAGGTCCTAGTGGAACAGTCTCGGGGAGAAAACAAGAAGGGAGCCACGGTGTTTTCTTTTCTAATGGCGGCTAGGGGGTCAATCCAACAAAAAAGATTTCCAGGGAGTGGATCAGCCTGGGGAGACGACAGGAGCATCATGGAGATCTTTGTTCCAACGGTGGTCAAAAGTCTAATCCCACGAAAGAAGATTTTTGGGGAGTGGAACGGTATCAGGAGACAACGAGAAGGGACCCATGGTGTTTTCGTTCGGCAGCCAAAGGTCCAATCCCCCGATTTCGGGGAGTAGAACGGTCTCGGGAGACAAAGAGAAGGGAGCCACGGTGTTTTCGTTTCCAACGGCAGTCAAAGGTCCAATCCCCCGAAAGAAGCTTTTCGGGGAGTGGAACGGTCTCGGGAGACAACAAAAAGGGAACCACGGTCTTTTCGTTTTCCAACGGCGGCCAAGGAGTCAGGCCAACAAAAATGATTTTCGTGGAGTGAAACAGCTTTGGGAGACGAGAGGAGCAGCACGGAGATCTTTGTTCCAATGGCGATCAAAGCTCCAATCTACCAAAAGAAGCTTTCGGGGAGTTGGTCGGTCTCGGGAGACAACGAGAAGGGACCCACATTGTTTTCGTCTGGTTCAGGTCGAGTCTGTTGGCCCACTTGCAGAGAGGAGTCGTCTTCTAGTTCTGCCGATATGGGGCGAGTGTCGGTGGCGAGTGGAAACCCAGCAACTTAAGATAAAGATAATGAAGAAGACGGCGCCGAGCAAAGCTCAAAGACCCCCCCCGAAAGGAACCCAAAGGCCAGACTTTGGGAGTGGCAGCCATTTTCGGCGAAAATCCAAATTCCAAAGCGAAAAATCGGGGACTGAGGTGACGGGTAGAAAACTCTAAGAAAATAAATTCCGAAAGCGTTCGCACTCTCGCTTTTCTAGAGGAGGACTGTGCCGCGCAGGCGCAGTAAGGCATGCAAGCAGACGGCTACACACAGCTAAGAAATCTCCACGGAAACATCACATTGGGGACAATGTAATGCAAAAATTATCAGGTTAGGATGTTTCGGTAACAAGAAATATGGTAATTACAATGGTGACCAATGGTAGCATCCCTCCTTGTTTTCAGTGTTCGTTTATGTTTTTACAATAAATTGTGGTTCCATATGTTCATTTTTATTTTTGGAACCGGCACCGGCAGGTGTCAAAGGATGCAAGGACCGGCACCGTAACCAGCAGTAAGTTTTAACTCGGGGTCTATCCCTAGTAAATTAGTAGCAACAAGATAGGACAGGATAATTTAGAAATACGAATAGAATAATCCACATCCAACCCTCCCCCACTCCTTCCACCCAACTAAGAAGGCAGAACCTAAACCATGATCAGTAGGACAGATGCCTCATTAGAGTCAATTTAGAATCTTATGCGAACAGTTTGTCTGGGTGGGTGGGTGTCCGTGTGTTTGCGGTGTAATGTTTTATTGAATTATCGGATTCTATGCCACATTTCTTGATTTAGTTCGAAAATGGGTCGAATCCTTCGGGGAAATCCTCCACTAGAAAGAATCACAAGATTTTCCTTTGTAGCAAAGTTATGGAGGTCGTTGTTTTTTCTTCAGCCGATTGACGTCATCCACCCATACCTACGTTGCCTTCGTCAGCAGCCGATGTCACCATCAACCAATCAATGGCCGGCAATTACATACTGTTCTTGCTTAAATTATTCTAGGTTTTTGACGTGAGCATGCGGGCCCACTGATATGTACAAAATAACTGGATAACAAAGCATGCGAAATGTCTTCAGGACTCAAGTTTTTGTGGGGGGGGGGGAGGAGGAAGAAGAAATAATTAAAGCAACTTCTACAGCATGACATTTAGTTTTTTGTGGGGGATAGGGGAGCTAATCCTTAATATTACTTTTGGGCTATAACTTTCTTATATACGTATTTCCTACATAGCAATCGTGCTGTGTGGCAACGTCGCCGTCGGATAATTGAAATATTCAAAAAGCCGGGATCAAACAGTTTGGAGGCTAACAGGTCACTTTCCGTGCCAAAAAAATGCCAAACTATGCTGAATGTTGATTAAACTGATGGAAGACTCAAAGTGGGCTCGTCTTTAAATGAGAGTGTCGCCACCACGCCATGCCATCGCAGCTGATCAAAAACTAGAAACACAAGTAGCCACTGATTTTATGGGTTGCGTAGCGTACGCATCGTGGAACCGCGGCCAAGAAATCATGTACTGGTGTTAGACAATTAGTAGCCATATCGATCGCAAGAGAAAAATTGACTCTTGCTATAATTGGAACAGGTTTATTATGCTTGCTTAGGTTATGCGAGATTAGGTCAGTCTCGACGTTGTGAAAGTGAGTGAAATTTTTTGGAATTCGTGTAATTTGTAAATTCTGTTTCTTTTGCTTTAACAAAAACGTCAAAATACCAGTATTACCTGGTTAATTTTGGTTTCTATTGCCTATTGAAAAAATACGTTACCTTATTTTTAGCATACTCCTTCTCCAATGCTGTTTCAACTAGAGATTAAACAAGTTCTTCCAGTCGCTACCTACTGCGCAGCCTCCATCGTATATATAGTCGAAGCGGAGCGACAGAGCTCACCTTTTCGACACCTCTACCCTGCCCAAATGGCAACGAGAGGGGAGGAGGGCGGGATCCAGGTAATTATTTTTTCAATAGGCAACAGAAACCAAACACTGGTATTTCGACGTTTCTAGTTGCCTTGAAAAAATCCATTACCTTATTTTTAGCATTCCCATTGACTTCGTCAAGGAGGAGGGTGCCATTTGATCGGAATCACCTCAGGTAGCGACCGGCCCCTGGAACACAAAGTGAATTCTAGCGTGCACAGGGGTCAAAGTACACGGTGGGCTGCTATGAAAGGCCCAACATGGTACAAGCCGTCGGCATGGTGAGACATGTCTCGGAGGTAATGGGATGTGAAGACGGTAGGATGGCGCCAGGAGGCAGATTCCATGATGGAGATATTGTTGAAGTGAGCCCAGGAAGTAGAAATAGCACGAAGTTCATGAAGGAGGATCCACGATTGCCTCCTGGATCATGAAGTTGATCCAGGAGGCAATCATGCGAGCGGAGGTTTCCCCAGTCTTCCTGCTGAACGGAAGGAAAAGTTGAGTACGGTCCCTCCGTATAGGATGGGATGCTTTTGAGTAGCAGCGGACGGCTCGTACAGGAAAGAGAGTTCTCTCTTGATCATCGCCCAAGATGCTGAAAGAGATAGGATGATGAAGGGATGCGTTCGGTCGGTGGGCTTTTGGGTTCTTGCTTGAAAGGAGGAGCGAGGCGTAACGGTAACGCCCCTTGAAATCTGGTATGAAAAAGCAGTCCGGTTCCCTGGTGGAAAGGGTTGGTAGTTCGCTACAGCGGAGGCACGTGGCAAGGGCTACGAGAAACACCAAAGGGGAACAATGTCTTCCTGGTGAGATGGCTGATACGTGCAGAGGCTGAAGGCTCATAAGGGTGCGGCCATTAAAACCGCCGATACAATGGAAAGGTCCCAATCGGGGAACTTCTTGGAGATACGAGGACGATCAAGTTGGAACGAGTGAATCAAAGATGAGATCTTATAATCCGTGAGGAGGTCGGTATTTCCGGTTGCTTTGAAGACGGCGTTCAAGGCTGACTAAGAAACCAAGATGGTAGATCCTTTCAATCCCTCCTGAAACAAGGAGGTAGGAAGCGGCGGAGGAAGGCAGGAGGCAGCAAATGTTAAAGCGGAGGATGCCGACCAACCACCGGAAGCAGAGGGAGGCGGAGGTCGACGGTAGGTAGTGGAACGGCCGAGAAGTAAGAAAGAGGAGCAGCTAGTAGTACTGTTGGTGGCTATGCAGAGGTCTTCGTGCAGTGTGTTGGTTGCAATGTGGACGTTTGTCAGGGAGGTGGTACTCAAACCTGGGCGGAGGATGTGAAGGCCTTGTAAAAAAGGTAGGAGCGTAGGACAGCTTGTCGGGATGATTGGTTATTTCTGATGTTTCGCCAGCCGAACGGCGGGGAAGGAAGAGGACGTAGGAAGACTAATATGACAAGGAAAGTGGTACCGCAGGTCCAGAGGGAGCAAGCCCCCCCCTCCCCGTCGTCCCGAGCAGGGGATCGAGGGGAAGGACGATGCAGAAGACGGAGGGCGGCGGAAAATGGAAGGTGTTACGCAGCAGATGCAGCCATATAACGGAAACAGACCTGAGAACAGGGGTGGTCGTCATGGTTGTTGAAAGTCCGGAGTATGCTGTGAAAAGGAGGGTTGCCCCACGGGAAGGTGGCTCGACCGCCGAGCAAGAGCTTGCGAGATGCATATGATGAAAACCACCTCCCGGTGGAGAAAGAAGGGATGCGTGTGGAGGCGGAGCTGTTGGCGGAGGCAAGCACCGTGTTATTGCAGCGGTAGCAGGATCTCGCCCTGAAGACTGCCTGGCGGAGGCATCGGTAGGAAAGCGACTGGGCATATCATGCAGAAAAAAGTCTGAGGTGGGAGTCAGGGAAAGCGTATAGACTGATGACGGAGGCGGAAGGGCGATGGAAGGCCCAAGGAAAGTCTTGTCCCAAAAGGACAGAGGAGTTCATGCGAGAAAGGATGAATGACAAGGCCTGTAGGAACAATGTTAACGTGATTACGATGCACGGAGGCGGCAGAATAGGTAGTCGAAGGTGGAGGTGCAATGAGCCGCGAAACAGAGGCGGAGCGGACGCAGAGTGATGGGGTGCATCCACTTGAGTTTGAGTAAATGGCACCAAAGATAGAGCGGTGGGTGAAGGTGTGGCGAACTTGTAATAAGGCAGACGGGAGTCATCCTGTCCTGGGGAAACGTAGGTCCCAATATGTTGGTGTAACAGAGGTAAGGTGTGCGGAAGCGAAGGGATCCTTCTGTAGAAAGGGTGGTGAACGAGGATTTGTCCAATGAACGGAAACTTAGGGTCTGTTTGAGGAAGGAGGCTGAGCAGAGGAAGCGCAGTGGGTCAAAGCCCAAGTTGAGGCGAGTGTTGCCCCCTTTGACATAGGCCGAGGTCCGGGAGGAGGAGCGTGACATAATGGCATGGAATTCACTCGGGTATCCCTGCTCCCCTTCCGCAGGGCGGAGGGACGCAGGAAGAGAGAACACACATCAGGTAGAGGACGAGCGGCCTGTGTCGTCGGAGTGTTGTGACAGTGCGGAAGGTTTTAAGGAAGCAGCAGCATGTAATGCTGTGGAAAGGGAGGACAACAGATGGCAACAGACGGTGGAGAAGCCTAATCAAAGAGGGTTGCGCAGAAGTAGTGCACAATAGGTAGAGGAAACCCCAGAATGACGATTGTTGCTTGCCAGTGTTGATCCGTGCAGTGCCGTGATAACACAGGCCGTCTTGGGCTGGGGACCTGGACGAATGGTGGTGCGGAGGGATGCTAGGAAATAGATAGGGAAAGAAGGCAGCTTTCATCTATGACATGACGAGATTCGGTGGTAAAGAAAGCATGTTAGGATGCGGAGGTTCGGAAGGGAGACGCGGTTGAGTCGGAAGGATGATAAAAGACTTGGAACACCTTCGGAGGAGGAGGCCAAAGTGGGAGACGGAGGAGGTTCATCGAAACTGAAGTAGCCATAAAACCATTGTGGAACGTCGGAAGGCCAAAGGTACAAGGCCTGCACTTGCTCAATGTTAGTCTGTAATGCCTCACCTGAGGACAGTCTTATAGAGCGAGGTAGTAGAGGGAAGTGTCCGACCGCGGAGTGAGGGAACCTGGATCGATTTGAAGGTACAACGGTATCCCCCGAGGCGGAGGTTGGAAAGAAGACGCCGTGGAGGCTGAGTCGGAACGATGTCGTTGCATAGTTAAATCTTCGAAGCGGAAGGCAAGGCAGAATGGACGACCGCCTGTCCAGAGGTAAGGCGTGGAGGCAGTAAGTTGGCAAAGAGGCGGAGGCAAGACGCGACGGAACGACGTGTGGTAGTGGTGCCGAAGGAACGGCAGACGGAAAAACCTTCCGGAGGAAGGACGGATGACGGTGGTAAACCTTGTGAAGGCGAAGGAGGTTAATCCTCAACTGAAGAAGCAGTCAACCCAGTCGTAAAACTGTTGTAGAATAACGGAGGGGCCAAAGCAACCGTCCTGAAGAGGAGCGGAGGGAGGCGTTCTTCCGTTGGGCGGAGGTGCACAGAGATTTAGAGCATCACTATGGGAGGTCGATGCAGGAGGCGGAACGGTCGTTCGAGAAACGGAGGATCAAGAGCTGGAAGGTATATCCAAAAAACCGCTGTAAAAACAACGGAAGGTAGGATAACCTAAGAAGAAGAGGAGCGGAGGGACGAGCATACGCGGTGACTACCCTAGGAGAAAATGATCCCGAAAGGACGCAACGCTGGAGCTAGTACAAGTTGAAAGAAGAGTTGCGCAATAGAATGCGCAGATGGTGATGTCACGGAGGGATACCATACCACTTTCAAGGCAAACAGCAGCAGTCAATGCTGGAGGAAAGGTGAAAGCCGATAGCAGGTAGTGAAAGGGTCCACCCCAAGAGGGCTGCGCAGAGGGGAGGGTGATCGAAGGCAATCCGAACTGATCCGCCCGTCACTCAGACGCAATGAAAACGTGAACCGCCGTAAGTAGAGGACAAGAGAGACGGCCTTCCCGAGGGATGGCAGTGAGCGGAGGCGGAGGGCAGAGGCGGAGGGCGGGGTGCATGGCAAGCGAGGGAGGCGAACGTAGTCATAACTCTCCGCACTTTAAGCAGCAGGTTGACTCGCGCGTACCGTCCTTTGGTACGGGCAAGTTCCAAAGAGAGAGAACGGAGACCTGTCGGTGGAGGAGGCTGACCGCATGGAACCGGTGAAGTGGCGGCGATATTGCACTGCGGGGGAAAAAAATCCCGACAGCAGTGGGTTCGGAGGCGGAGGCTCCAGTAAGTCCTGTTCGGAGGTAAGTCCGAGAACCTCCACGTTCTCAAGAGACGGAGGAACAGGGGAAGCAGAAAGGCGAGGAAGGGGGGGATTCCCTGGGCGTCCCCTTTGCTCGTGGCATCGAAGACGAGGCTAGTGCTGGAAGCGGAGGTAAGCACAGCGATCCAACGAAGCGAACAGCATGGCAGCTAGAGAAGAAAAGGTGAGCTCTGTTGCTACGCTTTGACTATATATACGAAGGAGGCTGTGCAGTGGAGCTGCGCAGTAGGTAGCGAACCGGAAGAACTTGTTTAATCTCTAGTTGAAACAGCATTGGCGAAGGAGAATGCTAAAAATAAGGTAATGGATTTTTTCAAGGCAACTAGAAAGCCCATTTTGCCGGCCCCCCACGTTGGTAAAAATGGTAAAAAAATAAGTCTGTTCAATACACATTCACCAAATACTTGCCTGGGCTAAAACATAAATCATACTCAGAGCGTCTTAGTATTTTAGGGATGGACACCCTTGCGATAAGGAGGTTTAAGCTGGACCTCTATACGACCTGTTCCACCCGACATGGTATGACGAATGTACTTTTCAACTGAATGAGGGTGACCGAACATGTGGTCTACTGGTCATGGTTTTAAATTGATCTTGAGACATTTTAAGAGTAGTTGTCATAGGTAGCTTTTCTCAAATCGTGTCGTTGAGCCTTGGAACACGCTCCCTGATGATGTTGCCCATGCCCCATCCTTTAAATTCTGACTGAAAAGTGTAGACCTTATAAGGTTTGTAATGTATTTTTAGTATGAGACAATGGATGTGGCCAGCATTTGGTTACTTTAACTTTGTTCTTAACTTGTTTTTGGCAGGGTGTTAGTGGACCATGTGGTCCCTTCCTGACCTTTTGTCTTCTTTGATACAGTAAATTTCTCATTGATTCATTCTCCTCCACTGCAGCCATAAAAAACGTGCATGAATCACTTGCACTGTCAAAAGCCCGGAACATTTTCAAAATCTCGGGCCTCAACTGCCCACTTCTCGGCAAGATAATCCAATCGATCGTCTGTCCACATGCCCGGCTCCAACCAAAGGGTTCAACTCGGTTATCGGTTATCATTTTCAAAATCAATGTACTGCATTTCATGCCTACTTGCCATTGCGGTGTCGGCCGCCATGCTTTCTTGCTCCCAGCGTGTGGGGTGGACCGGTCCATTCAACAATTCGTCCTCCTCGGCTCCCCAGTAATTCACACGACGCCTATTCAACTGGCTCATGAGAAGGCAAGGGGTAGCAGAAGCTTATTCACGTTCCTTTCTTAGCTTTGAAGATTTGATTTTCTTTAACCGATTGGATTTCAGTTTTGACTTTAACTTCGAAGAAACAGCTCGTTGTGCCAAGGAAGTACAGTAATGATGAATGGGTTCCATGTTTTTGTTGACAGAAAGTAGTTGATCAGGAGTCAAATTGGCTTGCGTAAATAGAAAATTACGAAAGTCATTGAAGGTCTCCGATTTAGAAGTTGATGGAAGGCCAGTAAAAGTCGCAGCCATGAAGGACCCTGTAGGGCCCACAGGTATCTTGGAGGTGGAGGCAGGAAGCACAATCGAGGCCAGACGAAAGGTTGCAGAAAACCAGCCAAACCGGGAGAAACATGAGCGATGACGGCAGAAGAAGCAAAACACAGTTTGACGCCACAGTCTTCCAATAAAGCTTGAGATGCTGATCCTTTGAGTAGATCATGGCGGGAAGGATGAGAGCAAGACAATGAGCGTGAGGGCGCAATGCCAGGAGAAGCTTGTGAGCTAGGGCCAACCGACGGAGAGGGGCCACATTCTTTAGCCATTCAAAAGTTTCTTACGTGAGCAGATACTTTTGCTACCTTAAGTCATGAGAAGAGGGAGCAGACGAGAGCACGTCCGAACGGAGCGGACTCTAGAAAAAAAAAAAGATGCTTCTTATACACCTTCAGCACTTTTATACTTCAGGGTTAGGCTAGAGAGCTGGCTGGCGATTGGCTAAATTTAGATCTCTAGAGGGAAAAAGCATCCGAGAATAAAAATGCTAAAATTTACAGCTGGTAATGTCTATTTTCGTAGCAATAGAATGCTGCTAAAAAATTAATCAATTTTTTTACCTTCCGAAGATGGGGGAGTAGGAGGCTTCACTTGCGAACCTCCACCAAGGGCATGGTTCCCATCCCCTCCCATTTTTAGCCACCAATGAAGCAGGGTAAAAAAGTTCCCCATGAGCACCCAACAAGTTTAAACGTAAGACACTACTGTACTAGGACGGGATATGATCTATTGCGGGCAGCCAATGTAACATGAAACTTGCATGACACCAACATGAATCTTACCGTGGTGCATATTGCAAAATCTGCAGCATCCTTCGTCGGCCCACACTGAGGATGGAGCCTAAAGCAATTTTTTTCTATTAAGCTCTTGTAGAAAATACAGTGTTGGGGTTCCTTAAACGTCTTCTTCTGTCCGTAGAACCCAAACACGTACGTTTTATCAGGCACCTTTGATTTCCAGTGCGACAAACTAAAAGAAAAAAAAAAGAAAATATAAAATTCACACAGCCAAAACCTAAATGATAGTTCGGGCGTTTTAACAATCAATGCCAAACAAAAATACTCGTAAATCGCAAAGTTCAGGTGAAAGGCTCCATCAGAAACACTTATAAATAAAAAACTTAAATCAGTGAAACAAAAAAAACACCATAAAGTATTAATTATATTTACATGTGATGACAAATTCCTGTGTCACTAGCTTGTCTTCGGTGTCACTTATAAGAACTAGTACCTTACATACTAGTTCTTACTACTAGGGCCTAACATACTAGACCTACCTTTCTAGCACTGATTTGAAATGATTTTTTTTAATAGAGCATTTAATTTAATTTTGTATGCTTCAGTGCTTTTTTCTTTTATTAATATCACTGGGTTTGATGTTGTAAACCCTTCGCTGGGCTGTAGTAGAAGCATGGTGTGCAACAATGATTAGGAGCACAACGAAAAAAACGTAACTATAGTCTCCTTACGAATTGAACTCGTAACCCGGAATTATTTCACTGCTTCAGTCACTGAACAGTATTGTTGCACGCACATTAATTTATATCGCATACTTCCTATGCTACACAAGTTGCATGCATGTAGGAATTTTATTTCCTAAATGCCATTAAAAAAATTGGGGGAAAAAATGGGGGAAAAAATAAACACTCCTCGCAACGTTAAACTCCAAAATACCAGTGTTACCTAATTGATTTTGGTTTCTATTGCCTGTTGAAAATATACATTACCTTATTTTTAAATAAGGTAATGTATATTTTGAACAGGCAATAGAAACCAAAATTCTCCGTCTCAATGCTGTTCAATACTAGACAAAAAACAAAGTCCTTCCGGTTCGCTACCTACTGCGCAACCACCATCGTATATAAGCCAAAGCGGAGCAGTAGAGCTCATCTTATCGATGCCACTATCGTGCCCAAACGGCGACTAGAGGGGAGGACGGCGGGAAGCAAGGTAATGTATATATTCAACAGGCAATAGAAACCAAAATCAACCAGGTAACAGTGGTATTTTGGAGTTTCTAGTTGCCTTGAAAATATCCATTACCTTATTTAATAGCATTCCCATAGACTTCGTCAAGGCAGCGGGCGCCATTTGACAGGAGTCCCCTCAGGTAGTAACCGGTTCCCTTCACAGAATGGCAACGTGTGTTAAAAGGGTCAGAGCATGCGACGGGTAGCAATTAATGGCCCGATACGGTATAAACCCTCCGCTTGATGAGACATGTCTCGGAGGTAATGGGACGTGAAGACAGTGGGGTGCCTTCAGGAAGCGGCTTCCATAATTTCTGAGATAGGAATGTTGCTACGGTGGGCCCAGGAAGTGGGGATTGCTCGTAGCTCGTGAGCCGTAACTCTGATGCCTTCAGCAGCACAGTTGATGTCAAGTGCCTCATAGGCTTGTACCATGACACTTTTGAGCCAGGTTGCGATCATCCAGGTGGATGTAATTCCTATTTTGTTGTTGAATGGAAGGAAAAGCTGAGAGTGCCCTCTGCGATAGGCTTAGATGCTTTGAGGTAGAAATGGATGGCTCGCACTGGGCATAATGTGTGTTCTTCGCCGTCGCCAAGAATGTTGGAAAGAGAGGGGATGATGAAGGGGTGAGTGCGCTCAGTGGGCTTCTGAGTTTTTGCATGGAATGATGAACGTGGGGTGAGTAACACCCGTGTAGTCTGGGAGGAAAAAATCTTTTTCGGTTGCTGATAAGGCATGTAGTTCACTGCAACGGAGGCAGGCAGCCAAGGCTACCAGAAATACGGTTTTTCGTGTAACGTGGCTGAGTCGTGAGGAAGCCATAGGTTCGTATGGTGGGGCCAGGAAGGCCGTGAGGACAATAGAGAGGTCCCAGTCGGGAAATTGCTTGCTGATACGTGGACGGTCCAGGTGGAAAGAATGGATTAGAGACGGAATCTTATAGTCGGTGAGGAGAGTAGTATTCCCAGCCGCCTAGCAGACAGCATTTAAGGCGGAGCGGTAGACTAAAATTGTAGAGCCTCGTAATCCGCTTTTGAAAAGGAAGGTCAAAAAGTGGAGGAGGTCGTGCAGAGGGGGACTGGCTAGATTAATTTGTTCTGCGATTCACTAATGAAACCATCGTTTCCAGTGGCTGTCGTACATCTTATTGGTAGAGGAGAGGACGGCCCGAGAAGCGATGCGGGAGGCCTCGTCTTCAAGAATGCCTGTTGTGCGGAGGATTCGGATGATAGTAGCCACCCGTGAAGGCGTAGTGGCCGGAGGTTCGGGTGGAAGATCCGTCCGTGGTTCTGGGATAGGAGGTCCGTCTGGTCCGGCAGTTGGCAAGGAGAGTCGATGAGGAGGCTAAGAAGTAGTGGAAACCATGCCGCGGCAAGCCAATTCGGCACAATCAGGAGAAAGCATCCGCAACAATTGGCGATTTTGCGGAGGACAAGCGGAAGGAGGCGCGGAGGAGGAAAAAAGTACGCGTGAAGTTGATTCCAATCGAGAGTTAGGGCATCCACTGCCCATGCCCGGGGGTCTGGAAGGGGGCTGATGAATAGGGGAAGTGTGGTGTTGAATCATGTGGCGAAGAGGTCTACTGATGGGCTCTGCCAAAGGAGGAAGAGAGTGTGGCAGATTGTTGGATGCAACGTCTATTCGCTGGCCGGCGGTTTGTGGCGAGACAGGGAGTCGGCTATTACATTCAAAGACCCCGGGCCGGGGGCAGGAGGTAAATGTGATGGATGATGCAGAATTGGAAAATCTGTGAAGTGATCTGATGTAGGGTGAGGGAGCGAGTCCCCGCCTCCCTTGCGGAGGTAGGCAACAGCTGTAGTGTTGTTGATGTGGACTTGTACTACTTGTCCTGTCACGTGATGGCGGAAGTGTTGTAGGCCAAGGTGGACTGCCAGCAGTTCCAAAAGGTTGATGTGGTCTGTTGTGTCAGTAGTCCAGCAGCCGGAAGCTGTGAGGTTGTCGATGTTTGCTCTCCAGCCTGTTTGGGATGCATCTGTGAAAAGGTGGAGGTGAGGTAGAGGGTTGTGGAGGGGAACAGTAGCAGTGATATTCATGATATCCATCCAACATAGGAGGGTGTCGGAAGGGAAGGATGAGTCCCGTCGTTGAGGCAGAAGGGTAAGAGCAGTACGAGGGCCGCCCCAATGGGAGGAGCGGTAATGGTGCAGGGGATGCGCCATCCACCTCCCGTAGGGAACGAGGTCCGCGAAGGAGTCGATAGTCCTAATGGTGGAGGCAAGGTCTTGGAACGTGTGGAGAAGTTGGTGCAGAAGTGCTCGAGCGGAAAGGAGGTGGGATGTTATGCGTTCTGGAGACGGCATTACGGAAGCTGCGCGGAAGTTGAAAAGTACTCCCAGAAAGACGAAAGTCTGAGCGGGGTGGAGACGTGATTTTGGGAGATTTAGAACTAGTCCCAGGTGATGAAAAAGACATATGCCGGCGTTCAGGTTGCGGATTAAGGGTACTGGTTGGGGATGCGGAAAAAGGCAATCGTTGAGGAAGGTGTGAATTCGAATACCTTGTTGGTGGAGGCAGGCCAGAACGGGTCGTAAGACCATGGTAAAAATCCATGGAGCTGCATTCAGGCCGAACGGAAGGCAGAGGTATTCGAAGACAGTGCCGTCTAGTAAGAAACGGAAGAGGTGGCGGACAGAGGCATGAAGCGGAATGTGAAGGTAGGCATCGGCTAGGTGGAGGGAAACTGTCCAATCGTTGAGTTGGAGGTATTCGCGGATGGAGGACACTGTTTCCATTTGAAAATGTGGGTTAAGGACGAAACAATTGAGAGGCTTGAGGTTGAAGATCAGGAGAGTTCCACCCGACTTGCACAGAAAAATGTTGCTGTAGAAACCACAGGTGAACGGGGGTGGCACAATGCGGATGGCTTCTTTCTGAAGGAGGATCTTTATTTCCGCTCTAAATGGAGCGGAGGAACGAGGTTCTAAGTCCCATGGTGGATCTTGCACTGGTGGGCTTGGCAGGAACTTCGGTTTGAAGCCTTCCGAAATGATAGAGAGGACCACTGGGTCGGAGGTAATTGTTTGCCAGGCTTTGTCATAGTAACGAAGTCGTCCCCTACAGCTTGTGGGGGAGGCGGAATGTCAATAATTGTCACGTAATTTGTGCCGGGGCTGGGAGCTGGATCGGTGCTTCCGATCAGGGGTGGAGGAGCGTCCCAGGGAACGTCCACGTCCGCGTCCCTGGGTTCGGGATGGAAAGGGCGAGGAGGATCGAGAAGTCAGAGGCGGAAGGTGTTCGGGAGGTCTGATGTTCCTCCGATCATCGGGCGGAGAGTCAGATCTTGATGGTATGAAACGAAGTCGGCGATTCGTGCGGTTCTTGGTATAACGAGGCTTCCGTGAGCTGTCAAGGTGGGGGGCCACTTTTGGAATCAAACCCCGGAACAATGATTCAGATTCATGTATGGGCTGATTGCGGAGGAGATGGCGTGAAGCGTGGAGGTTTGATGCAGTATTGAGCGCAACCTCCTGAAGTAAAAGTGATGAGTTGAAGGTTGAACCAATTCAAGACATGATACGTAGCAAAACAACTCTTGCAGAAGACTTGGTTGATGAGAAAAGTCAGTTGGCGTGTGCCATCCGGAGGATCAGTGTAGAGATGTTCGAATAGTGCATTGGCCGCCGTACTGAGGACATCTGCTTGGGATGCGGCCCGGAGGCCACGGCGGAGGATGCGGTCGTTGTCGCGGTGGACAAAGACAGGGACCGTCACTCGACGAGGAAGGTAGAGGGCTGAACCGAAATCTAACTTAGCGTCAGCTATCAGGAACTCCGACTGAGGGTAGGTATCGAAGTTGCATGGGTTGGCTGTTCCATCGCCGATAGGGCGGAAGAATTAATTTTCTCAACCGGAATGAGGCGGAGGTGGATCCTTGTCGAGTTCGAGAGACGGTCCATTTCCAAGTAGGATGCCTCCGTTACGGAGCAAGGTGGTAAGAAGTGTCGTGGGTTGGCGCAGGAGCAGAGGCTAATGGGGAAGTTGATCTCGGCGGCCAAAACCAAAGCCTCTAGCTAAACCTCTGTTTTTAGAGGTCGGGTCGGTTGTGGCGGAGGGTTTGTATAGGAAGCAGTCCGGAATGATTTCCTCCAGTGTCTTCATAAGTTCGGGAAGGGGGGTTCAAAATGACCAGAGGCCGACGGGTCGGGCGAAAAATAAGAATCCTGGTCATTACCAGGATCGTCAATGAAAGATTTTTTGAAGATAGTTGAAATTCGGAAGTTGTCCAGGAGGCACATGTTGTTAGCAGCTTTGAACACGGAGTTTAGGGCGGATCTGTAAACCAGGATGGCAGAACCTTTCAATCGTTGAGGAAACTCAGGAGTTCAGGTAGAGGGGAATTGATTGAATTGACTATCTTCCCGTTACACCAATGAAACCATCGTTTTTACGGACTGTCATAGATTTTGTTTCTTGATTCCCTGATGGCTTTGCTTGCAATTTTGGAGTCAATATCTTTCAAAAATGCCTGCTTCTTTGGATGATAGTAGCCACCCGCGTTGGAGTAGGGTGCTGTTGTTTGGGTGGAACAGGGTCCCTTTTCTTTGTGAAAGCAGATCGTGAACTTCTGGTAGACTTCCTGGGAAGTCAATGAGGAGGTTTAGAAGCTGAGGGAACCAAGGTGCTACCGGCCAATTCGATGCAATCGAGAGGGAGAGTCCCTGTATTTCCTTTATTTTCTGTAGGATGGCTGGTAGAAGCTTTAAGGGTGGAAAGAGGTAGGTGTAAAGGTTGTTCCAGGTACATGTTAGGGCGTTCACTGTAAAAGCCATGTCGTCGGGACTGTGCTGATGATGGGGGAAGTTTGCCATCGTGCTTTGTGGCGAATA
>JAHWFP010175002.1:160456-177648 GCA_023313725.1 Lithobius niger
GTGTAGCAATCGCAAAATAACGGTTAGCAGTTTTCAGGAAGCTTTATTCTACGATTGTGTAGGCTATCATTCAATTTCATTCTTTGCACGTGGTATAGCGATGCAAAATAAAAATTTGTGCAGCAGTCGCAAAATAATGGTTAGCAGTTTTCAGGAAGCTTTATGCTAAGATTGTGTAGGCTATCATTCAATTCCATTCTTTGCACGTGGCATAAAAATAACCTAAATTCTGTAGGGATTGGAATTAAGAATTTTACGGAACATAATGAACGTTCTATTGTAAATGGGCTATGCCTAGTGCAAAGGGATAGTTAACATAGTTATAACGTTCTTTCACCATGATGTTGCGTCGCTAAACTGCTAAATGAATTTCAATTTTGTATCGCTAATGTCAAAAATTGTGGGCAAACTGCAATTCGATACTGCTCATTTCGAGCCCTGCATAGTCCTATAGAGCAGAAGCAAAAACGCCTCAGTCGCTGCGGAATGAGCATTTGGAGCCAGTCGTAGATAGATGCAAGGGGCACTGGATAAAACGTGCATGATTAAGCACAATTACGCTACGCTCATTCTCGACGGTTTTTCCGACGGCAAAGATGTTATCACGTCAAACCACTGTCTTCATCAGGCGTCTGCTTAGTTCGTCACATTCGCACCATGGTTTTTATTAATTAGGAACTGTAGCCTCTCATATTTTTTAGGTCTGCTCCTGTTTTTCAGTCGTTTTCCCTGACCTTTCCTAACCAGATACTGAAGACCAGGATTGGTAGGTGCCTGTTATTCTTGAGTTCTTCGTTGTTCTTGATAAACTCATGAATATACAGGCACCGACCAATCCTGCTATTGAGTATCTGGTCAGGAAACACCTGGAAGGGCGACTGAAAGACAGGTGGTGCAGGCCTAACAAATATGACAGGCTGCAGTCCCTTCCGGTATTTAAAAACCATGGCGCGAAAGTGATGAACCAAGAGACCACGAAACGAAGCAGACGCCCGACAAAGACAGTTGTGTGACATGATGACATCTTCGTCGTTAGAAAAGCTGTCAAAAATGTGCAAAATACAGTTAGTGTTTGATTTTCGAGAATGAGCATATTTTGTGTTACCGTGAAAGCATTGTTGAGGACTCTCGAAGTTAACAATAGAAATTATAAAACAACTTAACAGTCAAAACGTAGCACCAAAAACTGTCCAAGTTAACAGCAAAACCTTGTCAAACTTGCAAATTTTCGGCAACCTTTTTAGTTGCTTTTCAGGCTTCAGCCCAAGAGACTCCACACTTCTACTCTTTAATGGACTTTCAGCATTCAAACTTACCTCCACTCCACAGTTGGCCTTGAGTTTGCTAGCCATGTTGTTGTAGGCGCTACTCACATCCATTGTTGTGCAAACGTGTCATCGTCTCCTATGGCAGAGGAAGAAAAGTTTGGCATTTAGCCTCCAGTTTTTCTCACAAATTTGGTAAAAACTGGCAACCAGCGAGTACTGTGGCTAATTGAAGAAAACAACTCACAAAAATAGACAAAAACGTATATCTAACTTGAATTTTCGGTGGTAAATTTATACTATCACCATCATCAGAAGCTCCACAACGGTTACATTTTGGCAAACAAAAAGTCCAAAAGACGAAAAACGACACAGCGGTCCACCATTTTGAACTACGACCACTGATCTCAACGCTTAATATCCAGACCAAGCTCAACTTTCCTTTGTCGATCTAGACAAGTGCCATACGCAGGATTTGCTAAGTTCATTAAGGGGACCATCTTCCGTTGGAAGTGTTTTATGGCAATAGTCTCGAGGGCTCTTGAATGAGCGTCATTGAGGGAATTGGATTTAAATAGCATTGATGTGTCTTCCCAAACAATCTTGTGGTTTATCTGTTCACTACGTCTCACAATGCCACAAGATTGCTTGGGAAGACACATCAGTGCTATTTAAATCCAATTTCCTCAATGACGCTCATGTAAGAGCCCTCGAGGCTATTGCCATAAAACAAACGGAAGATGGTCCCCTTAATGAACGTAGTGAATCCTGCGTATGGCAACATTGACAAGTTCGTGCACCCTTCGCTTAGCATCTGTCTAGATCGACAATGGAAAGTTGAGCTCGGTCTGGATATTTAGCGTTGAGATCAGTAGTAGCAGTTCAAAATGGTGGACCGCTGTGACGGTTTTCGTCTTTTGGACTTTTTGTTTGCGAAAATGTAACCGTTGTGTATCATTAAGGAGCTTCTGATGATGGTGATCGTATAAATTTATCACCGAAAATTCAAGTTAGACATACGTTTTTGTCCATTTTTGTGGTATTGTGTATATTTTTGGGAGATGTTTATCTCAAATTTGGTGTCATGCTTCCAATCTGGAAGCTGGCTCCAGTATATTCATTAGTTGAACTGACTGCTGTTTTCTTCCCAATGCCCCTGTTATGGGAGACAATGACACCAACATTAGCACAACAAAGGATGTGAGTAGCGCTAGGATGTGCCGATGTAGTTTTTTTGCCGATGTACCGATACCGATTACTGTCAAAATGAAATGACGATATAATACTAAATAATGATTATTTTAAAAAAATGACAGTGTGATAGGCTACAGTTTCTGCTGCCGAGGCCGATATACTACAAGAAAAAAAAGTTATATTTAACATAGCCTCATACAAATATTATAGAAAATTAAAGGGAAGGTACTTCGTTGGCCATTTTTATCAAATTTCCTCGATACACTACCGGATGTAGTTTTTTAAGAAATCATCAAACAATTATTAAGTGGTCCACGAGCCCAATTTCAGTGTTAAACGTGGCATTTACCTGTATCTTCCTCATGTTTTCTCGCGGTCCCCCGCCGTTTAGGTAACTTCCGCCAAAGCAGGCCAAGCAGCGAACCAACGTTGAGTGAACGATTAGGGACTATATTCGATCGCGCGCCTGACGACGGAATCGGGAAAGAAACGTGCCAAAGTAAAGGCACACTGAGAAGCTGTGTTCCTCAACCACTAGAGTAGAGAGAAATGCAGCTACTAACTCAGTTGGCCTTGGACAAAGTGGAACGCGATCGACAAAACCATTTTTGCGTGCAAGTCTAAAGAACGATTAGTATTAAAAAACGCTTAAGCATATAAAATATGGATGTAAGCCTTAAAAAACTTAAAACCCTAAAGGAACAGATATTAGAAAAAGACATGTAAGCCATCAGCGTCGCACTAATACATGTAAAAGAATCTCCAGCGACCCCAAAAAACAAGCTGGAGCTGCTTTTACACGTATTTAGTGCGACGCTGATGGCTTACATGTCTTTTTCTAATTAGGGATCGGCCGATATGACTTTTTACCGATACGATACCGATGAAAGGTAAACCGATCCGATACGATACCGATGTCGATACTGATAATAACAACAAATCAAGACTAAAAGTTTATATTTTGTACAAACAATGCAACTTCGGTTTCTGGTTTTGCTTGGGTTTCAACTGTTGAGATTATCCAATAAGTTCTGTGCAGCAATAACAGCATTTTTACTCTCACTCTTGTTCTTACTTATAGCTTCAGTACATTCATTTTCTTAGTTAGATTTCAGTTGGTTGTTGTAAAACTTACAGCAGCAGAACCAACAAGTACCACATTTTCATTCCAAACTGAGCAAATGGCTTTGCTTTTGCTGCACTTGGTGTCAGTTTTGCAGGGAAGACGGTTGCATTTCTTGGCATAACAAATATCTGTATCGGAAGCCTTACAGTGGTCCGATACCGATATGGCAAAAATGCCGATATCAATATCGGACTATCCCTATTTCTAATATCTATTCCATTAGGGCTTTTAAGTTTTTTAAGGCTTACATCCGTATTTTATACGCTTAAGCGTTTTTTAATACTAATATCCTTATTTTTTTTCTTGTATTAGCAAGAATAACACAGAAAAGAACACTGTAATCACCTTAAAATAACTGTTATAAGAGTCTTTTCCATGGCTGATTCGTTTTATACTGCTAAGAGTGACTTTTGCACCCTATTTCATGTTTTTAGCTTGATCTATAAGAATTTGTTGCCCAAACCCCTGGGAGGCATCACGAGGAGGTTCTGGGGCGGGAGGGGGCACTGATGGCACTTTGGGTATTTCATTGGGGTCCATGGCTGGTTCGATTTTTACTGTTAAGACTTGTGTACCAAATTTATGTTTTCTGCAAAAATTTGTTACTTCACTTGATTTCTGCCCAGTGCTCTACAATAATAATTGCTCTGCCGATGTGAATACTGCAGTAACATCAAAATCGTGTTCAAAAGGCCCTGATCGGTGTTAATACCTACATTTTGAGCTATACAAATTGAAAATTGGTTCATTGGTTCGATCTCTAGGTGAGAGCAAAAGTTCTAACCCATTTGGCTTTCCGTGTCAAGAACAATGTAGTTACATTAAAATAGCATGCGAAAGGCCCTAGGCCTTGTCCATACCTACGTTTTAAGCTATAGAACTTGAAAATTGGTTCTGTGGTTCGATCTCCAGGTGAGGACAAAGAGTCCCAACAGCAACATTAATGATTTCTGCCCAGTGCTCTGCAATAATAATTGCTCTGCCGACGAGTATACTGCACTCACATCAAAATCGGGTTCAAAAGGCCCCGGTCGGTGTTAATACCTACATTTTAAGCTATACAAATTGAAAATCGGTTCATTGGTTCGATCTCTAGGTGAGAGCAAAAGTTTTAGCCCATTTGGCTTTCCGTGTCAAGAATATTGTAGTTAAGTTAAAATAGCCTGAGAAAGGCCCTAGGCCTTGTCCAGACCTACGTTTTAAGCTACAGAACTTGAAAATCGGTTCAGTCTCCAAAATCGGTTCGGTCTCCAGGTGAGGGCAAAGAGTCCCAACAACAATAACAACAACAACAACAACAAGAAATGGCCATGCTGTGGATGCCGAACGGTTTGATTGTTGTCATTAAAATTTGTAATGTGGTGAAATAGTTACGACACGACCCCAAATACCGAATTTTGTTGGTCTATGTAAATTCTGGGCGAGACTATAGCAGCTCAAAGTTTGACGTTTAACATAGAAGATCATGCTGAGGCTTACATAAAGCCCGCGGTCCTTGATAATGAAAAGTGGTCGAAGTTGAATTCCGAGATGAATTAAAGACGGTCAGACGGATAAAGAAATGGCATAGATTTCTTCTTGATTGCTGACTTGCTTACTATTGAAACATAGAGGTATAATATAAGCGTAGTAGAGTGCCCCTTCGTTGCACCTATGTAATGAAAGGTGGCGGGAGGAGGAAGCACGACTTGTTACTCCAAATATATTGCTTATTTAAACCCACAAAATTGCGTTCATTGTTTGTGAAAAAAATTCTTCCACCGACCGTTTTTCGTTCAATGTTAAGGAAAGAAAACTTTTTGTTAGGCCAATTTTTTTTATATAACTGAACGGTAGTCGTTTCTAGGGGTGACTCCCGTCCCCTCCCGTAAAAAAATACCCCACTGCGGTAAATTTTTTGACCCACCTTCTTCCATATTTTAAGTTACAATTTTTCAGTTTTTACAATCCACTTTTTTTGACGGAGGTCTCTTCAATTTGCGTGGAGACCGGAGGGGATAAGGCACAAGATGAATTCAAGCAAAAAAAAAAAAGATTTTTTTTAGTAGAGAAATTGGTATTTGTTTACTTTGGTGAGTACCAGTACTTGAAAGAAAGACCTTATGATGATGACACTGACAGTATTTTTTAATGTAAACAAAATAGCATCAACTCCTAAAAAAATATGCTTTAAACCCCCCCCCCCCCTCCCGCAATATATTTTTTTTTATTTGCCACCCCAATTTCCAAAAGTTTCAATATTACAGTTATACCGCAAATTTTTTGGCGGCGAAGAGGGAGCGTCGAGGACTTCTTCGGTTGGGGTGGTGGGGACCAAACGCACATTGTGATACCTTCCCCCCTCCCCTCGCCAAAAAAAAATCTACCTACCGATCGACCCCTGGCTTTTATTTCAACATTGTTGTTGGAGCCAAAGTATTTTCTCTTAGGCAAGGTTACTTTTTCATGTACTGAGACGCCCTAGTCGTTTCCAGAAATGCCTCTTCTCTTTCCCTCCCCCTTCCCTTCCCGAGTGCTCGTTACCCTGGAGGAATCAAATCTCTACAGATACGCCCAGCTCAGACACCTAACTGCGCATGCACAGGCCCTCCATAAATGGTGTTACGGCGATAGCCAGCCACCTACTTTTCCTCCCGATATGTCAGCCATAATGGTGACTCGAGAGGGGAGGTTGGGTGGGTATTTACAGGTAGTGTAAATTTTCTTAGGCGAAACCAATTTTGACCTTCCCTCCAGGTAAAATTGGGCTTTCTAATTGCCGGACAGAAAATATCCATTATCTGTAAATTTAATCGTATTTACAGTTGACCTCGTCAATATAGGTGCCGGGCACCATCATGACGAGTTCCCAAGGGTGTGAGCTGGGTCCCCTGTGACAGAGTTGTGGTGGATTGGTTGCAGGCGCAACATTCTCTGGTCACGGCTGACTTTGTGCGCAAGGCAGTCGGAGTGGGGAGGGAACTTTCTATAGCCAAAGCGGGTTGGTGAAGAAGTTCGACGAGTTTCGCGATTCCAGCGTTGACCGTTTTTTTTTTTTTGGGGGGGGGGGGGGGTGTTGTTCTGTCACTGTTCAAGCCTGAGCATGAACCGCAAAAGGGTTTGCGCCTTTTTTTTCTTGTTTCCGCATACATCGAAAAAAGTGCAGCGTATATTTGATCCAATACGGTGTATCGGCACATCGGAGGTGGACATCGGCGGTTCTGATATATCGGAATTTTGCCTCCGATAACTGGCAATACCGATACGAATCCGATAATCGACACATCCTTAAGTAGCGCCAACAATAACAAGGCTAGCAAACTCGAGGCCAACTGTGGAGTGGAGGGAAGTTTGAGTGCTAAAAGTCTGTTACACAGTAGAAGTGTGGAGTCTCTTGGGCTGTAGCCTGTAGACAACTAGAAAGGGTGGCGAAAGTTTGCAAGTTTGGCAAGGTTTTGCTGCTAACTTGGAGTGTTTTTGGTGCTGCATTTTGACTGTAAGTTGTTTTATAATGAACATCAGCCAAAGTATTTGTGCCGTACCATTGGTTTTTCGTTTAACAATACAGTAGAAAATTTAGTATTTTTAAGGGAGACTTGGCAAAAACCGAGCTAAAACCATTAGCATAGTTTTTCAGTCCAATGGTGTGAGAGCGGATTTCTTGGGCCTAAAAATGGCAGCTTTTTTGGAGTTACTGTTGGCCGCGGCTACAATTTTCAGCAAGAGGAATCTTTTCTTTTCCGACTTACAAACTTAATATGTGCTTCACAGCGTCTAAGGGATTGGGCAAAACGTTTTTTTAGGCTTAAGAAATACACTCTTACAGCATCGGCTTGAATGACACTATGTTTGTACTTCCGTTTATGTCCAGTGTCCCTTATAGTTAGCTAAACAACTCGCTCCCAATGAGAGTTCTGCAGAAAATGTGGTGTTATTGCTTCTGCTCTGTACAGTCGTTTCCACACTCAAGTAACGGCATACGTCTTGTGAATGTGGCACACGCTTTTGGGAAATTCCAGAAAAAAAATCAGGAAAAAATTTCAAAAGTCAAGATTTGTACAAGGAACGATTAAATTCAAAAAGGGAATTTATACTCCATCAAATTTATGCAAATTTTCGATGATCTGTTGACGGAAAGATGTAAAATTTCAGTCCTCCTATCTTCTTAAGGCTTCTTCAATAAGTGGTTCCTTTTGTTTACATCATTGTTATGCCCAAGCCATCTTCATTTGCGGCTAACGAAGATGGCTTGGGAATACAACGACGTAAACAGAAGGAAGCACTTATTGAAGGAGCATGAAGAAGATAGGAGGACTGAAATTTTACATCTTTTCGTCAACAGCCTATCGAAAATTCGCAAAAATACGATGGAGTAGGCTATTTCCTTTTTTGAAGTTGAGCATTACTTGTACAAATCTTGATTTATGAAAATACTCGAACTTCAATATTGACTCAACTAATTTACGTTGACTGCACATTTTCGATAGTAAAATACAACCCTTGACTTTCGAACTTTCAAAGTACACGGTGGTTAGCTTATTTCCCAAAAACAAATTTGCTGCAGCGGCTACCGAAATAAAATATCAGGTTGCCAGTTTCAATTTTTGATTTGCATTGAGCAATTTCTTGGTCTGCGCCGACTAGACTGTCCGGCGTGCATACATAATCGTTTGCTAGGGTGCACAGGAATGTCAGCGGATGGTTGGCTACAGGGAATCTTTTCATGCACGCCGAAACTGTGTGCGAAATGCATTGGTTTTTCCATTGCAGGTTGATGTAAGTAGTGGCGAACACAGTTAACGATACAGAAAAACAGATGTACGTTGACAGCACAAGCGCTCCGCCAATGCATACTGAGAGGCATGAAGGCTGGACGACGTACATACACCACAATATTGCGCGAACAATTGGTGTTAAAGGTTTCAAAAAAGGTTCCATTTGTTTGATTTTGTGTACACCCGCAGCAAAAGGCTACACGGATACTCTGTAAACAATCACAATAATCACGAACGTTGCCATGGTAGCAAGAGCAAACAGTCCCCCAATATGCAAAAATAAGTGTTCCGTGTTGTAGCCTACCTTATTTCATCTTGTTGGCTTCAAGTTATTTCTAGTACTGTAGCAGTGTTGCTCCCATGTCTAATCACATACCTTCCCTCTCTCACGAAGAAGAGGGAGGGAAGGTACACACTACCATCATTGGGAAAACTCCACTAGTGCAACAAGAACCACCAAGTTTCCTCTTTAAATTTTCGGTGAAGTATTATGCCGTTCACCTTCATCAGCACAGTACACAAGGAAGCACAAATTTAAAAACGAACGTTAAATGGTTGATGATGGTTCTGATGAAGGTGAACGGCCTTAAAACTTAACGAAATTTAAGAAGGAACTTTTGTAGGTTTTTGACATGTCCCCGTAGCATAAACAGCGCGACGCGTGACGATACGTCGCAAACAGTGGAAGGCCACCATGGACAAATTTTGGCCAAATTTCTGCAGTTTTGCTAATTTTTGACATTCCAATACACCATTTTAATCGTCTCGTCGAGTAGCCAGATCAATAGGGTAAAGCACTGAAAAGTTATTCAATAAAAAAACCAATAAACTTGTAGGTAACCAAAATAGGATTAGCTGCGGAACCACTTCCACAGAGGCTCCAAGCGCGTCCACCATCGATCTGTATACGTTGGTTGTACTATCTCCGTTGGTGTAAAGGGTAAATTAAGGTCGCTGTTTCTCAAAAATAAGGTCAGTTTTTTCCAAATTTACCTAACCTAAACTAACCACATAACACCAGAAACCGCAATCAAAATCTTAAACCTTTCTAAACTTCACGCGCCGGAATCTAGATAGGCCAGCCATCTTGCTCGGAGCGTCTGTGGTAGTGGACCCCATTCTGCTGCTGGGCTTCTCGTTGAACTAGACTTAGTGGAATTTTCTCAATGGTGGTAGTGTGTACTACTTCTTCGTTTTGTTGATAATAAGCCACTGTAACCGGCGGTTGCCGATCTTTCCTCCCTCCCCACCGATCCAATTTTAGAACAGTTTTCAGGAATATTAACCCCCAACAAACAAGATGCCTAATTAGAACTACATGTTGGGGATTCTTCCGCTCTACACTGTTTTAGTTAACAATCTTACACCTCTATCCTTGCGGCTTACTTTTTTCCGCCGGTCTAATAATACTTGTCTCAAATCAGTACTCAGTGGTGGTGACCGGGGTCGTTTATTCTTGTTTCTTCTCTTGTGTGGTTTTGCCGTAGCCGTACTCGTAGCCCTATGGAATACTGCTGCGGTACCAGACGGCTTAGCTGTCCCTATAGAAGTACTAGGCAACGCAGATATGTCCCAGTCAGGAAGGCTACTTGTTGCCTCGCCTACTTTTTGCGGAGGCAAAAATTTTTCCCCTCTTAGTTTTTGTAGCTCTGTGTGAGCAATGGTCCTAAAATAAAGTCCATCATTAGTTTGGGGGTCGCACTCCACAGGCACAGGTATAACGTCCCAAGGCTGCCAACGTTCTTCCGGGGTAGACTCTGGTAATGGGTCGAGTTCACCCAAATCATCAACGCATTCTTCTTCCGGAGTGACCATTTTTTAAAGAATATATTGACACCACTTAGTAATCACTCAGCCATTGACTTTTACGGAATACCAGCTTGCAATGCAATGTCCTGTACTCGACAGCGTCACTCTTGAAATCAAGGTCTGCAGACCTCGTGGAGTTGGGAAAATGGCACCTTCGAGGTAGCCCTCAGCTTCTTCACATCACACATCTTCTGGAACCTAACAAAAAGACCAGAAAGGCATGCGTTCCTCACACGTTCAAACTCTGAATTGTAGACAAACCCGTCTTCTAAATTCCACAACTTTAAAAACTTGGCAACTACACAAACAATCCTACACGACTTATGGGACAACCACCAATTGATTCTGGTAAAGCCACTTCCGCCACATAAAACGTAAACAAATTCGTATATAGTTCACATTCTAGACGATGAATTCGTCACAAACTTTTATAGCGGCGCTGTAACCATGTGTAACATCCAAAGTAAGAATTTCTTCTAAAATTTTTCTTTGAAATATTTATCGCCCATACCACGGAAACTAAGCTACCTTTTCTAAAAAAAATAATAAAAAAATAAATAAAAAAATGACATTCTTGAAATCATAGCAGCTCGATAATTTAAGGTGAAGACCAGCTGAGATAAAAGATGGCGATCCTCAAGGGTGCTCAAGGGTCTCGCGGATCGACTGTTGTCTCCGAATGATTGCCCAAGTATTCGTTATCATAGCGATGGTCGGTTATGTCAGGTAGAAATATCTCTGGCGCTAATGTCATAATTTATTTCTTCCACCAATAATATTCTAACCTGCTCAAGATATTCTGCTCAAGAGCAAAAAGAAAGTCAACTGAACAGGAAAGCATCATGGTTGCCAGTGATGCCACGAGCGCGCGTCTATTTTAATGGACTTAGGTAATCTCGCCTCCAGCACTCGCTCTAGTACCATTAAAATCAGAATTCTTTATAATTGTAATACTGAACGCCCCAGCTAATATAATATACGTAACCTAAATCCAGCGAATGGAGAACGAAATAGAACAGAGTTTCGGGCTAAAATATACAAAATATCGAACTGTCTTGCCTGGATCTCTCGTGTCTCCAGTTTTCGAACACAATTATCCGGTCATTCCTGCCAAAGACCTTGCAAATAAAACATCCGCTACTGTAGACAGTGTGGTACTGACAAAACACGGCATACTTGAGAGGGCTATGAAAAAGCATTCCCAAGGCAAAACGAGAGTTAAGTGTCCAACGAACTACTTCAATGCTTGCTTGTACACATTTATTAGGTTGCAAATGTTCCGATATGTAAACTTATTTTTCCATCTTATCTTTCGTTCAAAATCATGTCTGTCTGTTCAGTGGAAGTGTCGTCATGTTAAATTCTTGATGCGACTTGATTGTGGAAGCTGACCAATCGCAGCAGCACGCAAAGGAATTTGGAGCATCCGCTTGGCATAGTTTATCGACTGTTTTTGGATGAATATCGGCTGACTCTGGATGGAGCATACTTCGTTACGAGTCGAAAGATGACTTCATATGCCCTATCAGAAACTTTTGGAACGCACGGTTGAGGTTGCTGACGGTTTCTGTGCATTGAAGGTACCAAACTGTCTTCAGAAGCGTGTGTGGTGGTTCGCATACAGGTTGGTCGTTTTGGAAGGACTTGCTTGAAAGCATGTGGAAGTCACGTGGTATTATTGACAGAGGCGTGCTCCTGATTTTCGTTGCGAACCACCGGTGGTTTCCAACAACAATCTATCAAACGGAAATAAGTGATGGTGCCCTGGCACCGAAATTATGAGTGATTGACTTTTATTTTCAAAGTAACAAGGTAAGATTAGCAGTAGGTGAGGTTCACATGACGGTTGGTGTTAAGATTGAACTTTGAAACATATTTGGGCTTGTAAGTTTGGTAATGTGGCGCAACTTGTGCACGCATGTTTTGTAATATGATGCAACACTAACCTGTGCACGCAAGTCTTGTCAAGTTGTCACGTTTGAAACCTGATGTGCCGTACAACTGTATAATGACCAACTCCCATATTCCAAACCAAACTTGTACATGACAATCACTGAATGGGCCAACTAATGGAATAATGTAACCTACAGTATTGTAAATAAATAAAATAGGCTGTGTCTCTGGTTCTGGTGACGGGATCCAGGTTTGCAAGACTGTGGTCCCGGTGAATAAACTGAAAAGTAGGCTTTGGTCTTGGTAAAATGAACATAACCTGCCTAATCACACGATACATAACTTAATCTAATCTAACCAAACCTAATCAACGCTAAACTGATCCAAATATTCCTTCAAACTATCTTTTTGTGTTTGTCAGAGTCCATATTCACAGAGCTGCAGTCCCGGCAACGCGTCCAAGATAGGCTTGAAACAGTTACGGACCAACCGGGACTAGAGACACTACGAATAAAAAGTACCAGGTTGCGATAGATCGATGCGTGTTTGAAAAACTGCCGAGATAAGGATCCTCCGAGGTACCGACTTTCATGCATCTACGTTTTTAAAAGCCGTTCTTGGAAACATTCAACAAGTGTAATTCAAAACTTTATTATTTGAAACCTTTGATTTGAATTTGAATACTTTTTCACATCATCCCTAATGCATAGGAATGGACTCCCCCCTAGACTCCTCCGTGGGATTCCCCGACATGACTGCGTAGCCACTAGCAGTGTAACCCGCCTAAAGCCCCAACGCCATTTACGCGAGACCAGCAAGCAAGCTAACCACGCTACACGGACTAGTGTGCTGTTTTCCTCGCCGACCCTCCTGGCGAGCTCTCGCTGCTCGCTCCTCAAATTCCATTCAAGCGAGCATTCAAGCCACTTGGCTACACTGCGGTACACTAGCGTGACGCTGATTGGCTCCGAGTGGCTCTAAAATGAATGCATATTTTTGCTCATAGCTAATTACTGCAAGACTTTCAGATTCATACAATAGCATTTTCGGAATCGGTGGATTATTCTCTAGTTTTTCATAATGAACGCAAGTTTCCCAACTTTTGTGAGAAATGAACGATTGTTTCTAGCGGTGATTTAGCTGTGCGGCTTGTGGCCTGTATTGAATGGAGACGAACAATAGCGCGATTTGAACCTAGTCTGCCTGCCATTTCATGGCCCCGATTATTAAATGCATTCTTATCTAAGTTCCAATTCATTTTGTTTGTCTAACAATTAAAATATTTAGGTAAACTGAGTGACGAACCGATCGAGTACAGGGATACGCAACGGCTTTTTTACGGCGCCATCTTGCCTGAAACGTCATCAACTCCCTCTTCCTGATTGGCTGCCAGCAGAGCGAGCCGAGCGAGATGGCCTCGCTAGCCGAAAGATTCTGGGCCGAGTAGAAGTGCGCGAGACGGCCTCGCTTTCCTTGGCGAGACGTTGTAGCTCGCGTATCGCGTATATGGAGTTTGCTACGCTAGGCCACGCTTTGCAGCTTTGGCCTCGCGATAGGCCTACTCGCTAGCTGGCTGGTCTCGCGTAAGTGGAGTTTGGGCTTAAGACAGGTGAATTTAGTAAGTTGAAATCACATTTAGTGGCTCTTTTTTTTTATGGGTGTTGAATTTAGTGTTGGGCGGTAAACTGGTTCTCGCAGTGTACCACGTTACTGGTATTGTTTTAATATGAAAAAGGCACCAAAATTGTAATTTAATCTTTGTGTAGTAGGGCTCAAAGCAGTGCAACAATCAGTTAAGATCAAAAGTTTTAGGCTTGAAAATATAGGCTTCGGAGGAAAGCTACTGAAACGGATTTCTGCATTTATTAACAACAGATTTCGGTGTGTATTGGTCGGTGATTGCTTTTCATCATCCTTGAATCTCATTAGCGGCTTACCACAGGGCTCCGTTTTGGCCCCATTGTTGTTTGTGGTCTACTTAAACGACTAGTAATCCTTCATCTGTTTATAATTCAAAGTTTGCAGACGATCTTAAGATCGATAAGGTAGTTATTGACATCGGTGATGGTGCGTTGTTGGCCCTTGAGATTGACTACGTTTCCAGTTGGTCGGCTAAGTGGCAACTGCGGGAAGTTCAAATTCAGGGACACCGTATTATCGTGATAATAGCCCTCTTCCTTCGGTTAGCTCAACTAAAGATCTTAGGGTCTGGTTTTGTGATGGACTTGAGTTCAGCCTGCACTGTCGCAAAATTACTGCATCTGCGCATGCGCGCGTAGCTTTGGTTAACAGATGCTTTTCGTCTGGTGACCGCGAAATCAAAGTTTGGGCATTCAAGGTCTATGTGAGACCAATTTTGGAGTACGATAGCCCCGTTTGGTCCCCTTATTTGCTTCATGACATTTGTCGTAGTAGTGTGTACGTGTGCCCCGTTGGCAGGAGGGCGCCACGGTACGCATCACGAGGCCGGCTGCGGGTGGCCCAGCATACTGGGTGGCTCGCGCTGGGGGCATGGAACTTGTTTTGATACACGTCAATATAGCTGATTCATATGTACGTCTCTTACCATTATTTGGCTTAATGTTATCACACAACATGGTGTCAGAAGTGGTGCCTAACATCTCTGCGAACTTTTGAGCGAGGTTCTGGTGAACGGGAACATTGGACAGGTCAGCTAGACACGAAAGTTTTAATCGAAACTAGCGGCGATCACACCAATCGTCCCGTATTTTGCTGTGAAGCAGCGCGGAAAAATAAAAGCAAGAATGGCCGACGCTCACGCCTTTCTCGTGCAACCACCGGACTTTAGTGACGCAAGTCGTTGGGAAGGTTGGCTTCAACGCTTTATGCATTATCGCTTGCTTAGTGGTTTAGCAGAAAAAGGTGAGGATTTTCAAGTAGCTGCTCTTGTGTACTACATGGGCGGTAAAGCGCAAGATGTGTTTAATTCTTTTTGCTTGTCGGCAGCTGACCAGGTAAAATACAACACTGTGCTCGCTAAGTTCAAAGACTATTTCGAACCGAAAGTGAACTACATTTTTGAACGGGCCAAACTGAATGTAATGGTGCAAGAAAATGGTCAGACGATTTCCGAGTTTTCTCTGGCATTAAAAAAACAGGCTTTGCGATGTGGCTACAGCACAACAGCACATCGGGATGAACAGGCACGTGATCGTTTTGTGGTAGGAATCCTTGATAAAAAATTGTCAAAGAACCTCCAGTTGGACAGTAAACTAACTTTGGATAGTGCAATTCAGACTGCTTTGCAATCGGAGGAAGTCGACAGGCAACAAGTGCTGCTGACCAGTAATTTTAAGCCTACAATTGCTACTGAGACAGTTGATCGGGTGCGTGCTACTCAAACTGGTGCTAGGCAGCGGCAGCAGCAACGTGGGGACAAATCCAACCAATTTAAGTCAACAGTCGTGTTCGCAGGCTTCAGGCGACAGCTCCCACAAGTCAGGAAGCGGCAAATGTAACTGGTGTGGTTCTTTGACATCCCACAGCAAACAATTGTGCCCAGCAAAGGACAAATCTTGCAACAAATGCCGGAAAAAGGGACATTTTGGGGTTGTGTGTCGGTCCAGTGCTTCAGTGCAAGCTGTCCAGGAGCAAACTTGCAACGAATTGTTCCTTGGGCCAGTGCGCATCTTGCAAGAGTTTGAGATTCATGAACATTTGGTTGTAGCTCCGGTTGAAGCTTCCTTCCAGCCTTGCTTGAACTCCAGGGAGGTATTTCAAGTTCAGGTGCATGTATGCCAGAGTGATATTGGATTTTTCATTGACACAGGTGCAGATGCTACGATATTGCCAGCACGGCTGTATGATTCTCAGGGCATGCCACCCCTCAAAGACCCGACAAAGACGTTGGTGGGTCCAGGTGATGCACGTTTAAAGACATTAGGTATGTTTGAAACCAAGATCACTGGTCAGGATGCCACAACAGATGAGGTTATTTATGTCGTCGAGGGTGAGAAGATGCCGTTGTTAGGCCGAGATGCTGCACTTCGTTTAAATCTTGTGGCGCGCATTAAACAAATTAATGCTACAAACTATTTTGAGAGGTTCTATTCATATTTTTAGTAAAATTAATCCTTCTTGCCGAAATTCGTTATTTAAGTTATTTTATGCCAACCCAGTGTGGAGAACGGATGGAGTGGTCCGTTGTTTGCCTGCTCCTAGAGTCAAGGTAGCGGTAACCGGGAGCGAAGCTTCTAACAGGACCAGATAGGTCGGAAATGAGGTCGCTTGAGAGATGCGAGGAACGCGTCCGGGGGCGGAGTGTCTGTGCTGAATGAACCTGGGATGAATATTGACCAGTCCCTAAATCCCATCTGTAAACAATAATAATGCAATTATAAAATTGTATTAAACAACAAGCCCTCACTGTATCCCTTTTAATAAGATTTGTTCAGGTTACCTTGCCCCAATAGTGCAGTGGTTAGAGCAGCCGGCCTAGCATGTGGGATCCTGGTTCGATATCTAGTCGGAGCAGTTGTCTTTTCTTTCTTTCTTACCTTAGTGTACTGGTAGCTTGTATTCACACAAGGGTATCTATAATGCAGAGTGTAGGGATGGGTCAGTTTCATTTTTTAAATTCAGTTCTTTTGGGGTTTTATATGCCTACACCATCGTGGTTTCGATTTTGGGATCGGTTTTTGCCACCCTTCCCCCTCCCCGCCACCCGATTTTCTGGTTTTTTTTTTTGGTCACACTTGTGTTACTAGCTTCCACGCACTTCTGCTTTCACTTTTAATAGCGTTATTGACCACGAGCCTGGCTGTGGCACCATTTTTCTCTTCTATTTTTTTTTTTTTAATGACTAGGAATTTTGCTGTCATTTATGTGAAGAAAATAATAATAATTTAAAAATTTCAAACAACAAATCTCTCTTTTATATCTAAACCAGTTTTTACGATATCTTTATATCGTAAACCAGTATTTACGATATCTTTCGGATGATTTACGGTATAGTGTTAAAGGGCAATTACATCCATTTTGACATGCATGTATTACTTTTGGATCACTTACACAATAACTAAACACAAAAATTGCGGCAGGAATACGTTACGTACATTCGATACAACAATTTAATTACTGCATCGCCAAAACACGATACGGAGACCGCCATTGTTTTGCTGGAACGCGCAG